>OMKZ01019320.1:9785-22937 GCA_900302535.1 Neoniphon sammara
CACCACGCGCACCTTCGCCTACACCAACCACACCGTCCTGCCCGAGGCGCTGGAGCGCTGGCCGGTGGAGCTGCTGGAGACTCTGCTGCCCAGACACCTGCAGATCATCTACCAGATCAACCAGATCCACCTCGACGTGCGTACTGCAGCTCTCACACACACTCTGTCATCTTATCTCTTACAGTCTGAAGGAAATTCTGATGGAAAATTAAAATAATAACACTGATTACGTTTTTTGCATGGTGCAAAGGCAAATATATCTCCATTTAGTGTCTCTATGAAATGTATAATGACTTTTTCCACTTTGCTAGCATGCAATAATAGACACATATTTAACAATAAATGGCCAATTTTATTTTGTTAAATTTTAAAATCAAAATTCCATTATTTTTACATCATGGGAAGCAGTGTCTCCTTGAATGTTACCTCATGCTGCACCAGCAGGCAAAAATAAAACCTCACATCAGAGGTATTAGAACAATCCTGCCCTTCCACTCCTTCACCACTCCCATCAAATAAAACTTTTTCTCTCCCTAACTAATATCCCATTGGTTTACATGTGTGTATGATCCCTCCTCATGTTATGTCACAGCCTGATTTCACACTTCAACTGGAGATATATGCAACTATGGAGGAAAGCTGTGCTGTTTCATGACAACTTGAAGAGCTTTTATATGTTTCTTTCGACTATTTATGAGTATCAGTCAACTCTGTGATCTATGGCGTAAAACCTCAAGCTGCTGGAGAGAAAAGAGGCTAACTTTGAGTGCACAGAAAGCTAATGTGACCTTTTACAAGCACAGTATTAAAATTACAGTCAGGCACAAACACAATAGTCCTACTAATCATCACAGTCATTTATTTTTGCTCCACTTTCCTGTGCAACTCAATGCCATCACGGATTGAGGGGAAGGAAAACTCATCTATTTTGATTTCTGCTATGGAAGAAAGTACTGAATGTTCTGACTGAAATAACCTCCGACACATGAAGCTGCCACCCCTCTACCTCTCTGTGAGATCCTATCCTGTGTGTCTGTTTCTTCCTCCAGAGGATTGCAGCCCTCTACCCAAATGACATGGACAAGCTGCGGAAAATGTCCCTGATTGAAGAGGACGGATGCAAGAGGGTCAACATGGCTCACCTGTGCATCGTGGGATCTCACGCTGTCAACGGAGTCGCTGAGATACACTCCAACATCATCAAGACTGATGTGTAAGATGTGTATTATGGCAGCTACACAGGCTGCCTAAATACTTGCTCTAAACTGAATGCAAGTTAGCAGTATCTCTTAGCTTTAAGAGAGGCCTGTCAGTCACTACTTTTATATTTGAGTTTTCAAAGATGATTTTGCATTGGTAACAAAACAGTACAGTTATTTAATATGGCAAGGGAAACAGTAGGCTTAGGCGATATGGATGAAACAGATTTCACAATATTTTTAAGCTCGATATCTTTGTGACGATATTATAGGTCTCACTATAGGTGCTTTCATAAGATACTTACTTACAAACAATCATTAGTAATGTGGATATGATGACCAAGCAGGTAGAGGTAAATAACAGAACAGCTACATCACTCTAATGAGTTCAGAAAATTGCATCAATTTACTGTGATACAGGCTTTAAAATCGGGAAAAGACAGAACTTATCGCAATGCCATATCACAATATTACAATATGCAAAATCCCTGATGATATCTAGTCTCATATCATATTAATGATAAAATATCAATATATTGCCGAGCCCTAGGAAACTTTAAAATCATGACAGTTTATGGCAGAAACAAAACCCAATGCATAAAGACACCTAACCTGGTTTAAAGAGAATAAAAGAATTATGAACAGAGCAGTGAACATATTAAGGTGTTTCCCTTATTTTGTCCCCTGTAGCAGTGGTTCTCAACCTTTTTGGCTTTTGACCCCTTAAAATGAAGCAGTGCCCACTCATGGTCGCCTGTCCCAGACACATATAGGCAGAGCAGTTCAACCAAGGAACAGCAAGGATTGTTTAATGAGGCATAGAGACCAAAACTGCCCTTTATTTCAAAAAAGAAAAAAATTGAGAAAAACAGACATGATAATAAATTTGCATTGCAGAAATATGTTATAAATGAATTCACGAACCCCCAAAATAATCTCACAGCCCCCCGGGGTTTTATGAAATAATTGAGGACCATTGCCCTACACTGTATGTTAGTAATTTATGCTCCTCCTCCATAACGTTTCCCCTTTTTTCCTTCTCTGTAGATTTCGGGATTTCAGTGAACTGGAGCCGACTAAGTTTCAGAACAAGACCAATGGCATCACTCCCAGACGCTGGCTGCTGCTCTGTAACCCTGGACTGGCTGAACTCATAGCTGAGGTCCGACCAGACCGCCACAGGAGTAAACAAATAACTGAGTGCCAAGGGATGATGTAGTGGTTCAGACCCTCGGCCTCCTGAACATTATTATCGAATGTTGGCAGAGTCTCTTCCAGCCTGTGTCCCACTCAGCTTTCCAAATAGCTCAGTATAAATTTATTTATGATGTGGAGTGGACTGTACACTGTCCCTGCCAAAATCAGATGTTTGCTTTTGCACATACAGATCATTTTGTGACCTTTAGTATCTTTTTTTTCTTTTTTTAGGTTATCGGGGAGGATTATGTGAAAGACCTCAGCCAGCTACAGAAGCTGAATGATTTTGTCGACGATGCAGCCTTCATCCGGGACGTCTCTAAAGTGAAACAGGTAAGAGTCGCCGGCTTGGTTTATTTGTGTGCACAGATGATAAAGCACAAAGAGGGAACATGAAAGGAACACAAACTGTGCAGCTGCAGTCAAGAAACCACAGGGGACTCAAAGAAATATCCCACCTCAAAAGGAAAATGGAAAAAAATGAAGGTGGCAAACAAAGCCACAGATGAATTAAACAGCAGAGCAACATCAAAAATGCAACAAGAATAATGTATGTTAAAGTCCAGATTGTTTACTGTATTTGTATTCTCCCCAGGGGGCCGTTGTGGCTCAAAGAAAGCTTTGTAAATAAGGCTTAGTATTAAATTATAGACTCTACCATCTGACATGATAAGAAATTACAGATTAACCATGTATACACTGCAGAAAAGCTCCATTTTAACAAGTCATTCAGTCTTAAAAATCTTGTTTTTCTCTAAACAAGTGCAAAAATCTGACAGTGGGATGAGATAATCCCACTTGTTTCCAATGCAGTTTCACTTATTTCAGGACTTTTTTTCTTTTTTTGTCTTCAAAGTATAAATGTTGAAACAAGGCAGAATAAGGCAGATCAGCCCACTAGGATCAATAAAAAGACATTTGATTCAGGAAAATTCTGGAAACAAGTGGGATTATCTCATCCCGCTGTCAGATTTTTTCTTTTTTTCACCATGTTTTATGAAAACAAGACTGAATATGAGTCTAAGTGACTTGTTAAGATGGTTTTTTTGCAGTTTATATTTTGATAAATTGCCCAGTTGATAGAAAAATTATTCCAAAGCACATTGGCCCCTGTTAAGGCTGAATTAATATCTGTATCTCACCATGCAAAGCATATGGCATTTGTTGGATGCTTTGTCCAAAGTGCCCTGCAGTGCTGTGAGTACATGCATCTGAAGCATGGCTGGCCCTGGTGGGAATGCAAGGCGTAACCCTGGTGTTTGTGCCTGTCTCTTCATATTCACACGGTGATTTCTCTGAGTCACGTTCTGCACGTTATAGCAGGCAAGGAATCATTTGTGGATTTCAACATCGCATTTTGCTGCTTTAGAGGCACTGCATGTCAGGACAGGCCACAGCTCAGACTGAACATTTTGATCTTCTGACTGAGTGAATGATTCCTCTGCTGCAAGTCATGTATTTCTTTTTTTTTAATTTCTTTTTTTATTTTTTTATTTTCGCAGGACAACAAGCTGAAATTTGCCCAGTTTCTGGAAAAGGAGTACAGGGTCAAAATAAACCCGTCCTCCATGTTTGACGTCCATGTGAAGAGAATCCATGAGTACAAACGGCAGGTCCTCAACTGCCTGCACATCATCACCATGTACAACCGTACGTGAATTATTTCACACCTGATTTTCCACGCCATAAAGTTTCACAAGCTGTCACAGGTCTGCTTCCCTGTGAATGACACCTCACCTGACACTATCTGACAAGCCCTGATGTGGAAAATCCCACCCATCCGCTGCTCCAAGCAAGTTAAAACAAACAAAGAATGATTTGCAACTGCCTTTTCAATCAGGCGTGGGATTTTGTACACAACTGTCAACCTGTAATACCTTAACCACAGACATTACAGAAACTAAACGCCAAGATGTTTTCAAAAACTTGTCTAGTTCCTGTATTTTGAGCAACATTAATTGAGGATATTGGCCAATGAAGTAGTTTTTAGGAACGTCTTTGACAGTTGAGAGCAACACTGAAAATAAGTGTTTTAAAAAATGCTTTTCATGTGCTGTCTTCTGGGTAAAAAATTGTTTGCGTAATACAGTCAAAGGCATTCCTGAAAACTACTTCGCAGGCCAAGATCTTCAGTGTTTTTATAGTGTGTGCATATTTGTATTTGCAAACTTCCCTTGCCCAAGAATGAAATGTAAACCAGACTGTGATGAACCTTTTTTTTTTTTCTTAATATTATTGAGCTTTGATGTTCTGTTTTGTGCAAGAAGCAATTTCCTTTTTACTGCAGAAAAAAACTTTCCCTGCATCTAAATGTATTTCCTTTTGCTGGGAATATCTGCCAAAAACTTACTTCATCTTTTTAACTCTATCATTCCTAATAAATTTGTGTCCTTTTTCTTCAAGGGATCAAAAAGAACCCCTCTGCACCATTTGTCCCACGAACGATGATCATCGGTGGCAAGGTAGCAAACATGAAGAAGAGCGTTGATGAAGAAATAGGGCAGGAAGATGGTGATTTTTGTTTATCACGCTATCCGCTGTCTCCCCCTGCAGGCTGCTCCTGGGTATCACATGGCCAAGATGATCATCAAGCTGATCACCTCGGTAGCTGATGTGGTGAACAACGACCCCGTGGTGGGCAGCAAGCTGAAGGTCATCTTCCTGGAGAACTACAGGGTCTCCCTCGCAGAAAAAGGTACAGTCCAGAGAATCACAAAGACATTTTATTTATCCCTTTACCACATCAAGGCAACAGATAAGTGCATGTTGACAGTCTTGTGCCATGTTATATGCACACTTTGCATTTGCCAGCTTGACAGTTATATGAAAAAATTAAATGCCCAGTTAGGATTTATTCATTCTCATTCAACAGATAATAAAAATTTAATGTGTTGCTCAGGGATTGAGTAGCAATGTAGAATCTTTTCTCATAAGTCTTCTATCCTGATTCAAACAGGATCTGATAAATAATATTTGGGATATACAATAAGCTGTAATAATGATAATAATAATAATACAGGTGCATAATACTTAATGTTGCAGTTTGAGTTCCATGTTGGCACATCCACATTGTGACAACAGGGACCTGTTTAAAAAATATGCAAAATGTGTTTTCCTCAATATTTTTATTGGATATACTTTTGAAATCATAACTAAATAGCCACAAGTAATCACTTTAACTGCTTCAACCCAAAAGATCTAATGTTTAGGATACAGTTTGTGTTTCACTCTCCAATGAAAGTTGCACCCTTGGGTGCTCTTACTCTGTTTGACATCATCCTCTCATTCTGTTAGATGTCGTCAAGCTGTGATGTTCAAGGCCTTCCAGGAGTTATTCTGAGATGAAGTTTGAAATTTACCTTTTACCCTCAGCCTGACCCGTCTACTTCAGTTAGCCTACATTTCCCAGAATGCCTTTTGACAACCCCCCAGAGAATGAGGCTGAACTTTCATTCAGCTGTGGATTGTATGTGCAGGCAGGGAGATCAATAGTCTTTGTGATAGAATGGTAAGAGCATGAGAGCAGTGTTTTTTTTCCATTTGAGAAGCAGTAAGAGCCACTCCTTACTCAAAATGCAACATGGAGGAACTGGAGAAATTCGTGCCTCTTCCTCGATGGTTATGATTGTTGAATGTTGGTGCAAAGTCGAGAAGGATGCCCTCACTCCTTGATTCTGAGGGACTGACAGAAAAACCTGATTACTGTTGATCTTTTAGACAGCTGAAATTTTACTGCTATCAAACTCCTTTGTAGCTGATACTGTAGCAGTATTGTCTCTGTTTTACTGGTTATCCGTGGCAATAAGACAAATACACCACCAAACAACAAAATGGGCCCAGAGATGCAAAGTACATCACTAGTAGCTTTTTTAAATTGTATGAAACTGTTTTAATGTCACGGTTTCCTTTCATTTCAGTCATCCAGCATCTCAGTCATGAAGGGGGGAGATGCTTTCCACACCATGATATTAACTGATCCATTATTACATAAAACTCTTTCCTAGCTTTAACCGTATTGATCTCCTCTTCCTGCAGTGATACCCGCCACAGATTTGTCAGAGCAGATCTCCACTGCCGGCACCGAGGCATCAGGAACAGGCAACATGAAGTTCATGCTGAACGGAGCGCTGACCATCGGCACCATGGACGGAGCCAACGTGGAGATGGCTGAGGAGGCTGGAGAGGAAAACCTCTTCATCTTTGGCATGAGGGTGGAGGACGTGGCTGAACTGGACAAAAAGGGGTAGAGGGCTCTTTTGTTCATAGAGTTTTTTAAATTTTTGCATTTATTGATCTTTTAATGATGCTGAACATTTCTCCTGATAGATACGATGCCATGACCTACTACAAGAAGATTCCTGAGCTGAAAGAAGTCATGGACCAGATCAAGAGTGGATTCTTCAGTCCCAAAAACCCTGAGCTTTTCAAAGACCTCACCGAAATGCTCTTCAAATACGACCGGTGAGCGACAGAGTAAATGGGTGTGATACTGCATTTGAACGGCTCTGCTGCAAAATGTTATATATATATTTCTTAAAAAGTTACTTCAAATTCGTCACTCCAAAAATGTTATTTGGTCTTACAGTTCCTGGGTGAGTTTTATTGTAAGATGAGCAATCTTTTTTTCCCAGATGGTGGATATCTCATTCACTTTTTATGGCCTTTTTTTGTGGAGGTTTCAGACTTGAGTTCACTCTATTTCCCTCTTCGTTTCTCTTCAGTTTCAAAGTGTTTGCAGACTTTGAAGACTACATGAAATGCCAAGAAAAAGTCAGCAAACTCTACCAGGTAACATTTGCCTCAATCAAACCTGGGTTAAGTTGTATTTGCAAATAGATTCTGTGTATTAGTCTTTGGTGCCAGACGGCTGGGGTTTGACAAATACGGCAACTCAAAAAGACAAACTTTAGACCCCTACACCTAAGTATTTAATCATATTATAATTGATTTGACTGACAAATCAGCAGACTTTTCCCAGACAAGAATTATGAGCAAATACAATTTAAAGACAATCCACTGTATCCTCACTGTCTGAATGTGTTGAAGCTGCGCAAAATTAACATTTGGTCTTCTTCTGTTAAAAAGAATCCAAAGGAGTGGACGAAGATGGTGATCAGGAACATCGCCGCCACAGGAAAGTTCTCCAGTGACCGAACCATCACCGATTACGCAACAGAGGTGTGGGGCGTCGAACCGACTGACCTGAAGATCCCTCCGCCAAACGAGCCCAGAGAGGCCATCGAAGAAACCGCCAGAGCTTTGAAGAAAATGTGAGGGTTGTGTTTTTTTTTTTTTTTTTTCCAAGGCCAAACAGTACTGTGTAGGTTAACAATTTATTAACCTTGCCTATGCTTTTAACTTTCACATAACACATCACTCAACTTTTTCAAGAACTTGGGTGATTTCATTTTAAGAGGCCATGGTCAGATCAGAAATATCTTCTAGTTTCTACACATTTTTTTTATTTTCAAGGTACCAGGGTAAAAGCACTTAAATCAATACTTGTCTGTTACAGTTTTTCAGCACCAACACATGCAGTAAACCAAGAGATACTGTGGACAATATTTGCTAGTCATAAGAAGTATTAGAATGAGGTCAAATAATATTTGAAAATAAGTCTTAGTATTTGTTTTAACTCTGCTGAAGTACAAAATGGAGTTTTTCTTATTTTTTGCAATACAGGTTTTCAGGTGGCATCAGTTGCTTGTCAGTCACAGGAGAGTGTATTAACATAATTTTCTGTTTTACTGTGAATGAATTAATTTTCATTTTGATGTAATATCCATACTCCACGTGCATTAAAACAAATACTATGATTTTATTGAAAATATTATTTGACCCACATTTGGTCACATCTTGTTTCTAGTATTGATATAATGTGATGAGGGCACATTTGTAACAAGATTTCTTTATTTGTGTTGTACTTCTTCCCAGTGAAACAAAATAATAAAGCATAATGTGCAGAAAGTGAACTTGTGAACCTGTTTCAGTTTGTGGGAAAAAGTTCATGCACTATGCAGCATAAATAAATCTGTCAGAAATTTGCTTAACGTTGCCTTGCAATATGTATGAGCCAGCGCATGAAGATGAGACATAAAGCCGATACAGAACCTGCCAGACAAACCCGGTTCCCTCATGGGATGAAAGCTGCTCTATTGTGTCAGGTTTTGTAGAAATTTCCTGCAATGAGATAAAATATTAAATTCATTTTCAGTTTTAAACTTAAGTTGTCTTGCAGTTTGTGGACAGGGTTGATAATAAAAACACATCATAATGAAAATACATCATAAAAAAACAATACAGTGAGTCGGTATATAGATAAACCAAGCAAAATATAAATTTAAAAATCAAAAACAGCTGATTTTAAACTGTTATATTGACTGATATATGTTGTGTGCACCTGTATTTTTTAGTTTTGTGCACGAGTAAAATGGAAAATTCATATCAACTTTAATGATCAGTAACTTACCCAACTACATCTGACAGATTGGGGTCTAAGTAGATGTTATTATGGGAATATCCAAGATTTGCACTGTAGGAAATCATCTGAACCTGAACGTCTGTGTTATGATCTCTCTGAGCCTGGAGCGATATCTCGTACAGCTGGAGACAAAAAGGCAAAGAAATTCAACATGGAAGTAGATTCACATACTGTACTCTTCACAGAATTATTAACACTCTCAGGTAAAAAATGGATAACACTTTTAAGAGCATTACTCTAGTGAATCAACCAGTGTTTTAAGTTATGGAAAAGTATTATAAGTGCACAATTTTACTGTGTAGGTACTTGATGAAAACCTCATTTATATATAATGTACAGTGTAATACACCATTTAAATAAAATGGATGATGTTACACTGTTGTATTAGTGCCTGCACAGTAATATTGTGTTACCTGTGTGATAAACAGGTTGATACAGTTAAATTATTCCACAAAGTGTCACGGTACTTTAAGGTGCTTAGTTTACTTATAATGTGTCATAATGTACAAAGTGTTGAGTTTGGGCATCACGCAATTTTCAATAAATCATAAAGGAAACCATCTAAGCACTTAAAGGAAGCATGCAAGAAGCTCCTCTGTACCTTCAGTCCCATGTGATGGGGCACAACATCGTCATCCTCTGAGTGCAGGAGGAGAAGTGGGCTGGTCAAAGTCTTTAAACTGCACAGATGTAGGGATAAAAAAATATTCTCTAGTTATTCACACACAAAGGATGGATTTCATAAAATGTTGATCAAATCCAAACCATATATTACAGTATCTTATATCACACAGTATTTGCCCAAAAAAGCTGTATAAATTCATTGAGCATAATTAAGTTGTGTCACACAGCTCTCTACTGTAAGAGTTCTATTCAATAGGACAGGCACTTTCCTAAATCACACTGTACTTACTTCTTATCATTAGCAAATACTATGTTGTTCATTTCCAAGATGTTCCAAAGCAAACTTTCAAAGCCTGGAAAGAACAAATACATCTGGAACAAAGAAGAATAGAAATGGCAGTTTATATCAGCCCATTTCATGAATGAATCATTTTGCCTGTAGGGGAAACAGGGGTAAACTGAGCCTTTTGTTTTGTCAAAACAGTGTTTGTGGAGCCAAAATGTGCCACTAGATCTGGGGTAAGTTGTGCCAATATCAAAATCAACATTTTTAATGGGTGACACTTCTAAACATGTATCAGTTACAGAAAATGTTTTACATTACATTGATGCTTGTCTTTAGTAGATGTATTTTTTTTTTCAAATAAGTATAACAATGCACATAAATGCACACTGTAGTTGAAAATACATGTTTCTTATTTTACCCATTTTTCCCATGATTCATACATTTGCTGGACACAACTTTCATGGATGTTTTTTGCACAAAGCATTCTTTTGAAACAAAAAGGAAATGAAGGCAGCTGTGTTTTACTAAAATACCAGTGGGCTGGTAAACACCCAGAGGGCTGCAGACAGAGAAAAATGCCACAGATAGCGTCACCTTAGTGAAGGGATGGCTGACCACGACCTTTCCAATGCTTGTGTAAGGAGCTTCAAGGATTAAAGCATCAACAACAGACCCTGATATTAAAGACAGAGGGGCAAAGATAGAAGATTTTAAAAACAAAAAAATAAATATGGATTGAGATTTAAATTTAAATTTATAGGCTTGTGAAATCAGTGTTTAATGACTACATGGCTCCCTAAGGGATACTGCGGGTACTGTACTGCTAATTGTACTGCTAATTTGCATATGAAATGCAGTTTAAAGTTCATCATGTTGACTCAGATGGATTTTTTTGTTTTTTCATTTGCCCTTTAAAGATTTATTCTCACCTTGTTCTTGTACTTTCAGTGCAGTGTTAGTTGCCACCCTGCAAAAACAGCACTTCAGATAATTACATTTACAGATACTGGCAATCAATTTTCCAATCGCAGCATTTTCACTTGTGTCTATGAACAGTAGACAGCAAAACAAGACTGGGGAGGGACTGACCCGCTGCCGAGGGAGTGTCCCCACAGACACACACGACCCCCACCACTGTGTTTCTTTACCCACTGGTACAGGTAGAGGGCGTCAGTGGTCAGCCCAGCCTCACTGGGCTCCCCACTGGAGTCCCCAAAACCTCAGTGAAGAAGAAATAAGAGCCCTTAGAATAATATATATTATACTGACTGACAATACAATGTTGAATATGATAAATACTGTATTTCACCCCTGGATATTCATCAATTTACTGGTCTAATTTCCACCTCTCAGATTACATTCTAAAATCTTAATTATATTTGCATTTTTTGGAGAAGTAATCATTTGAAAAGCAATTATGTTGCTTACCTCTGTAGTCTAAAGATAAGACATGATTCCCTGCAGCACTTAAGATCTATAGAACGCAAAAAAAATGCATTTCATCGAACACTGAAAGTGAAAACTGTCATGTTAATCAAAACTGAAAATCAGTAATGTTTTACAATAAAAAAAAGAACAACATACCTTTACCAGTTCTACTCTGTGATTTATTGCCCTGTGGAAATGATGTGACAGGAATGAATTTAGACAAACAAGTGGCTTCCACGCTCATTTATTCTGTCCCACAAATCTCCATGTGCATTGTACCTATGGGTAAAACCCAGGGGCCTGAGAGATCATATAATACCCACTAGACTCCATTAGGATCTGTTCAAGGGTCTCTATTCTGCCACACTCGTCCCACCTGGTCCCCAGGTTGCCATGGAGATAGATAATAACAGGACGGCCGTCTCCCAGAGTCTCCTGGTACCACTCAAGGCCTCTCCCCGCGGCCTCCTCCCATTGGCTGGCAGGAAGTGTATGCCTATGAGACACAATGATAGAGATAGAGGGAGAGAGCAGCACAAACAAAGAGAGCTGTGTTGTTAGATATATGGATTCGTGTGGTCTGGTGTACACTCAGAGCATAGATCACAGGCCTGTATTCACCCAGGGGCCACCCATACCTAAAATGTATGCACTCATGGGATTGTGAGGAATAGACACTTAATTGTACATGACAGGGACCCATAAATGTCCTACCATACTCCCACTGAGATGCCCTCCTCAGTGGTCAAGTAGAAGTTACATGTGTGGTTCAGCGACTCCTCAGGCCTGCCGAGATCCACCAGGAAGGGAATCCTCACTGCACACACGGTCGGAAAGCTACTTCAGTTTACTTATTTTGCATGAGAATATTGCATCATAACATCATTCTATCAGCAGGCAAGAGCACACGTGGCAAAACAAGGTATTTTAGTTTGATATGCTGTATTTCTGTGGCTAGAAATACCACTTGCTTCGGACACTGATTCACACTGAAGGTTATAAGAGACCATAGAGTGAAAACGACTACTTACACAAGTGGGCATATATGACATGGCCCAATATCCATGGGAACAAGTAGAGAATGACCGGGACAGACACATAGGCAGTGATCAGAAACAGCACAGCCCTCTTCACTCTTGGCCCAAGCATTGTTTTGTTTTTTTTTCCTTCGCTGCAACAAAAACTGCCCCGCCGTCCGAAGCCTCACGTTACTTTCTCCTTGTCTGAAGAGTGAACTGATTCTGCAGTGTTCTCCTCCTGACAACACACGCATTGTGAAATACAGTGAAATGAGGTCAATGTTCAAGTGAGACTAATCTTATCCTCTGCTGCTATTGGTTTGTTCGTATTTAAAAAAGTGAAACAAGTCGATCATGAGAAATGTGTTTGAATTGGTCTAGTGAGCTAATAAAATCTTAAAGTATAGCTGCAAGCAGTGGTGACCAGATTACCAGAGCTTGACAGAAAGCACTGAGCTCCCTCATTGTCTTACAAGGCATTATAGGTACTGGAGTCCTTGTTATTATCACAATACAATGGGTGGGGGAATGACTGAATTTTCTTTAAATCTCAACATATCAGCATGTGGGTTGGTAGATATCTTTAAAATTAGATTTCTGACCATAGACTGGAATTTCTTCACTTTTTCAGTTAGCTGATTTTTTGTGCACATTTTTTTTAAAAAATGACAGGTTAATAACTAGCCCATTTTGGACTGATCTCTTATCTTTTCTTAAACTAAGTAAAGGTATACTCAATTAACGTACTTGCCAAATTCTGTGCCTATTTGACCTGCTTGTGCTCATGTGCAGCTCAAGAATTTTAAAGGTTTTTCAGACACACACACACACACACACACACACACACACACACACACACACACACACACACACACACAAAGTGTTCAAAAATGTATGAGGGACATTATGGGTTCTCTA
>OMKZ01019320.1:23459-34607 GCA_900302535.1 Neoniphon sammara
AACAGACAAAATATGTTTCCAATAATGATTTTCTATCTTGTTTGGTGTGTTTGGACCACAGGGGGCCAGACTGTGGCCAGTCACGGCCTGGCAGCCTCTTGGTCACCGCCTCTTCCTCTATCAGCCGCTTTTCAAAATCCGCTACAAGACCGAAGATGCAGCCGTGGACACAAAGCAGTTTCCACCGCGCCGTGTAGCACCAAACACTCCGAGGGTGTGTAACTTAGAAACAAAACATCACCTAAACAACTTTTTTCCGTCTGCACCACATGATCCTTGGCCCATCAGTTTCTGCAGAGGATACCTGAGAGGGAATCACGACGCGATTATGGGAGAAATGTTGTAAAACTTTTTTTAAACCCGCGCATAACCATCAGATTTCTGCCGGAAAGGAGGAATCATCCAGGTTCAGAGACTTTGGTGAGTATTTCTCCAGATTAAATCTATTAATTTACCTGCCTTGTGTCCTCTGTGTCCGTCACTGTGTAACATTAAATTAGATTAAACCGGAGACTCAACAGTTAGCGCAGCGTTTACGCGCTGCCTTCCTCCCATCATGCCTGCCTGGATAATTAGCCAGCTTAGCATAGCACATTACTTTTAATATGACTGTCCTGATTAGTTTAGATCACTTTGATGTTTATCAGGTCAATAATTGACTTTTAGGCTCGGGTTTGCTCAGCTGCAGTTAGAAGTGGAGTGAACTGACTTCAGGCATTGCCAGGGCTGCTGCAACAGTTTCACTTTTCTGTGAATGATGTTCATGAGATTAGAGAGTAACTACTTCTGTAGGCGTTTGACTTGTTTAATCTTTGATTTCATTTTGAGTTTCATCTGTTTGAAGGGTTCCCACGCGCCTAGAAGGTCCTTGAAAATTTGTGGATTTGAGAAAAATAAAGCCAGGAGTCGTAAATTATTATTTTTATTATTATTATTATTAATGGTAGTAGTATTGTTGTTGTTGTCCTGAGGAAAACCTTATGATGGATATTTGATTTCACTGTAATTTCGTAATTTGACAAGATCATGAGTTTTTTTTTCTCAAGCCTTTATGATGAGTCATTGTCTTACCACAAAACATGTCAAAGTGAGTGTGAGAAGAATGATGTGCAGGCTGATGACTCAGGTTTGTCAGGTGACCATGGTGTTAGCAAGAAAAACAGCATTTTATGCATGAAATGTTGTGGCTGGATAGTAGGAATGGGAATAAGAGTATATGTTGGGATCACATTAGTTTATTGCCTAAGTTCCCTTGCGCTATAAGCAAAAGCAGTCTGATATCAGCTCAAATCTTAGGCCTCATGATGATACATGCATGGTTGAAATTTAGATTTATGAGTGGATAAATGACAGAGACAGCAGAGTAAGGTGACACTGTGTAACAATAATACAAAAGATGGGACACACAGAGTAAAAATATTGCAGAATAGCATGGGCAGTGCTGCAGTCACAGACCCAAGACAAACAATGCCGTAAAGCAGTAAATGTAATGCGTCCATAAAGGGCTGTGGACAAAATTAATATCAACATGGAAAAAAAAGTCTAGTGCATTGAACTGCGTGGTAATATAAAGTACGATAAAACTGTGATTTTCAAATAATATTCCCCAATGTGATTCGTATCTCGTTTCTTGAGTTTACTGATACAAACTTTTGCAGGAAACTGTAATTTCACTTTTGTTATCTCCAAACCAAAAAGATCAACAATAACTGAACATTTACACCGGTCAGTGCTTTTTATGCCAAGCTGGTTGCTAGGAAAAAAACCTTTGAAATTATTTTTCATATTGGCACCTGGTAATGATAATCAGTATTCACACCAGCAGTTGGGATGGTGCAAGGATTAACATTGTTAACACAGGACCGGCCGATCCTCTGCTCTCAGCAGCTGTCAGTCCACTGTGGCCGAGACAAGCAGGAGAGCTACCAGGATACTTGGCTGAGTGCTTGCTGCAAGAAATCAGGGGATCAATAGTGTGTGCAATGAGAATTTGCAAACATGCAGTGAAAATGTATTCAGTAAAATGCTGGAATACAGAACAAGGAGGAGCTGTTATGCATCAAATCATGTTGATAATAAATGCATTTCCTTTATTTGCATCATTTCTTTGCTTTGATTGTGCTAATTTCCAAGGAATTATAAATTGATTAGACTTAGCTTTCATAATGCTGAGCCATGGTTTTCTTGTATATGATTAGGCGCTGAAATGTGCAGATGCAGAATGCTGATTTGCTTTATGCGGACAGCCCATTGTCTGTGTTGAATGGTACCCCGAGTCTGGGTTGTGGGGGACACCTGGCTGAAAGCAGCCAGGGCCGAGTGCTTGATGATCTCACTGACAAAGAGCAGCTGGAAAACCAGGGGGTAAGACGGCTGCTTTTAGTTTAGATAGGTCTGACTGGGAAATCTCTACTCATCTGCTGCACTGGTGAAGGAGCTGATCTGATGCTCTTTGGTTTTATTCAAAAATTATGTTGGGAGAATATCAGATCTTGATTTTATAAGATAATAAGAAAAGACGAAACTTTACTGATCCTTGTGGAGAAATTAAGTCTGATTAATAAGATTAAGCAAAGAATAAGAAAGTTATACACAGTAAAATAATACTACAAGCAATAAGAATAGCAAAAAACAAAAAACCTAACCATAATATAAACAGTTGAGGGGTTATGTAAACAAATGCTGCCGGCGATTTAGAGCAAGAATGTGCAGAAATATCTCCAGAGGAAAAAAAGAAAACAGTACAACAAACAGACGTTATATTTGTCTAACGTGTAAGAGGACACATGTTCCTGTTCAAGCTCAGCCTGCAGTGACACTGCTATTTCCAGTCATGTTACCTGAACATTTGCCTTCATTAAGCTTGAGGTGGACGACCTTGGTGCAGCGTTTGTTGAGTTATGTCATGGCTCAAGTCAGCCTGAGTCTGCCCTTTCTTTTTAAAAGTGACCCAGGATGAGTTTCATTTTCGTCTCTCTTGGCATCCTCATTAACCAGGATTCATTGTTGCCGTTGCTATTATGGGATGAGACAAACATGGCTTGCCGTGCATATCAGTGTTGAACTGAACTTTATTATTAGTCATGTTTGGGACCTCAGAAAACGCCTGACTCTCAGTGACCTTCTTATTCTTTTCAATTACAGCAAGCATGCGACTGAGCAGAGAAAAACAAACATTGCCCATGTCTCTGTGATTGATGCTGCCAGTGAGTGCTGTTGGCACAAAGCTTTGATGTAACCTACTCAATCAGCCCCTGGCTGGATGTTCCACTTGGTTCACTGCCATTTTGTTGTCTTTGTCCCTGGTCTTTATCGCTTGTTATGAATGGCATTTAGTCTATACGGTTCACAGTGCTGATGGCTTCTAGCATCATTTTTACTACATTAATAGACCTTTTTCACAGCAGCCATTTTGATATGAAATAGCAGGTAAACACAGGTGTTACTAATCACATTTATTAAGGTTCTGTTCTGTACCTAAATGGAACAAACCCTTAATTAATGTCATTAGTAACACCTGTGTTTAGCTGATATTTCATGCCAAAATGGCTGCTGTGAAAAAGGTCTATTTCAAGCTGTCATCCCTCACAAAGTCAAATAATTAGACCTTCATATTCACTTATTTATGATGCTGAAATGTATTAAACAGCAGCAAACTTTATTTTAAGGGGTTATATTTTCTTAATGTTTGCATCAGATGTTACCGCTATTGTAAAATCTCCGAGGTTCGTGTTAAAAGGAAATCACGATCAGATTTGTCTATGAGTATCAATTTACCAGTTTGTGTAATCATGCTAATTGGATTAGCCAAAGCCTTCCCTGTCTCTGCCACAAATGGGGCTGATGCAGTGTGGCGGCAGGCAAAACGCTCGCTGACAGCCGTAGATGAGGGTGCTGTAAGGAACTGCTGCCGTTCAGATGGACATTTCCACCCTTCTTGTGAGTGTTTTGCTTCCTAACAGTGATTGGATATGCTGTGTCGTAGTTTTAGGGGTGAAGTGGTTTTGACCTTTGCACTTCTTTGTATCGTCTCGCTGTGTTGGCAGTTTACACATTTGAGCTTGTACTGTTGTCACTGTAAGTCACTCTGGATAGACGCGTCAGGTGAAATGCCTAAGATGGGAAAATGTGAAACTCTTCCTTTTTGCCGTTCTCACTCTCTGCTCTTCTGTGTGTTTCCTGTGATTAGGGCAGGGTGCTGTCCTGTGGGATGGGTGACGCCCAAGAGCAGGATCAGTACGAGGAGCGTCTAAAAGAAGTTTTCAACAGTTTTGATGCCAGTGGTTTGGGCTCTCTGTGCCCAGAGGAGCTGTCTGACCTCTGCCAGTCGCTGCACTTGGACGATGCCACGCCGGCCCTTCTTCAAGCCCTGCTGCAGAACCAGGAACGCCTCACTGGTCGGGTAAGACCACCACTACACCACCGTATATGAACTTTAAAACTGTGGTGGTAAAAGCTGTCCTGCCATTGTCACTAGAACAAATTCCTGTACATTTATTGTACTCTGTCAAGTATTGGAAATAATGCAGTTGCAACTTTTGAGATGAAATTTTCTGCAAAAAGTTGTGCTAAATCTGCTCTATTGTTTGTTTGTTTCCTGGACTGTGTTGAGACACTCAGGTCTTTGTGTCTCCAAGCTTTTGGCCCTTTGTTATCCGTCTTGTTGAGGAAAGAAAAAGTGCCCCCATCAACCCTGATCCCAGGTGTCTGTTGTCACGACAACCAAGCCAGCTAATCACCATTCACAGATCCATTTGTTTGAGGGTGCTCCATGTGGGAATGTATAAAAAAGGAAGGACACCGGTGAAATCTACACAAATGGACTTCAGTGTAATTTAATGCTTTCTACAGCCAGTGAATGTCCAGTGTTTAGTCTTTGGCTTTGGGCCCTGAAGTAGTAGGATGCAGCATATTCAGAATTGCTTACCCCAAAACTCCTAGGCTTTGTTTGTGTGTAAGCGTGTGGATGGATGGATGGCTATTGTGTCTGCCTTGGCTTCCATGTGCGGGTGTGTGGGAGGGGTGAATGTTAGCAGAGGGGCAGTGAACTGATCGCCTGCCCATGGCATCCAACAATAAAGTCAAAAAGGAAAAACCCCCACCTAAAAGCCAGCAGCCGCCGGCCTTGCAGGCACAAAGAAAATCTCCATATTCAGGGTTAGCAGCTGTTGATTCTTGAGAAGTGTGACCTCCCCTCTCCCCTCCACAACCCCCACCCAGACACTCAGGGACGCCCAGCCTCCACCTTGCATCTAGGGAATTGCGTCCAGTCTTAGGAATTTCATGAACTTTTTTTTGTCTGAATCGCAGTAATGTTTTTCTGTGCCTCACATACCAAAGATTGCTTGCATCATGAGAGCTGTATGCAAGGAATCTTCACTTTTATCTAAGGCTGTGGTACTTGCATGCAGAATGTAGACTCTCTTCTTTCTTGTTGCAGGTTGACTTTGACCAGTTCAAGAATGCACTGATTCTGGTTTTGTCATCAAACCTCGAGCAGCCCCAAGCAGAACAGGAGACACTGCCTAAACCAGGTAAAGTTGCACCTGCTATGACGACCTGGAAATACGTACAGAGCGCAAAGCAATATCATTAACCTCATCTATAACTCATGTCAATATCAGTTGATTATTGAACTATAAGGAGGCCTTTTCCATTCAAAAAAAGTCACCCAAGCTGTGAAGCCAATTGTGCAAGCTGAATAAGTGGAACAGCCACCATGCTGATTCAGCCGTAAATCTACGTACATACTGAAGCTCAGTGCCAAAAGCGCACACAAGCCCAAAGCCAATTAACTTAAATGACTGTTTGCACTGTCATGGTTCAAATACGAACCATGTCAGTGCTTTTGTACTTAGTGGAAAATATATTTCCCCATCCTGCTGAAAGCCTAGAATCATTTTGTTAGGTGTCTGTTTGAAAGTGTCACAGGCTATTTTGGCTGGGGGATCAGGATCATGTCAGCACTCCTTTTTAGCTCAGAGTTATTTTACTACTTGAGTGTCACACCTCACACCAGTCATCACAAAAAGGTGACAGACACTGAGAAGGTGCAGGGTAAATAAAGACTATGGAAAATTGCCTTTACTGTGTATTGTAAGAGATGATATGTGTTCTAAATCTGACTAATCCTTGTGTAAAATGCTACACTGTCAATATTTAAGTCAGATTAACATGAGTACATATAACTTAAATCATCCCTCAGCTATTTTGATTACTGCAACTTTAAGTGACGACTTCAGACTCAAATACATGAAATGAGCACGTAATTTAATGGGTGAGTCTACACGGTTCTCATCATTGGCCTGAGTCCACATTTTGTTGTTAGCTGAGTCTACAGGGTCCTCGTTTTCACAATTTCATTTACTGCCGTTTTAAATGTTGTCAGTATTTTACCTAGTTTAAGTGAATTTCTCTGAACCATTTGCCTTTGAAATAGCGTTACCCTGTAGTTTAATTTCTGTATCCAAACTAAAAGGATCAGCTGGCTTTTTTGATATTTTTTATGCCTGTCTTTCGGAATAGCATTATCAGAATCAGAATACTTTATTGATCCCTGTGGGGAAATTGAGTAACTTGAGTATTAGTAATACCTGTTGCACTGCAAATAAATTTGACTTGATATTGATTTGATTTTACAGTTCACTCTCATCGTATCTTATCCTCCTCAGAGTCTCCTGAAATTCAACCAAAGTTTGTGAAGGGCAGTAAACGCTATGGCCGCCGCTCCACCCCGGAGTTCATAGAGCCGATTTCAGACTTCTCCGAGGTTGGCAGCACAAACCCTGTGGAGGACGAATGTCAGGAGGACAACGATGACTCTGCTGTTCCTAGGAAGCGTGAGGTAGCAGGCTAAGACTCTGATGTTCTTTTTATCTTGTTTTTTTACAGCACCAATCCTGAACATCCAGACACAGCGATGCCACCCTTATCTCCCACTGTCCTTGCATGTAGTGTGTTTCTCAGCAGCCACCAGACTGGTAGCGAGGTGTTATTCTTAGCTAATCAGCTTAGTGGCATGCAGGGCAGATCCTGAAATGCAGTATAGACGCTCCAAAGCAGGTTTCAGGAGGCTCTGCTCATTGCATAACATCACAGTACTGTCTGCAAATAACATTGTGAGCATAACTGCTGCTAAACTGGCCTCAGGTAATCGAGGTGCAGCCGCAGTGTTTATTAATTTTGTCCGTGGGGGAGCACACAGTGTACTGTCATTGCATGCCTTGCTCAGTCTTAAATTTCAACATGAATTCGTATTCAAAATCACAATGTTTTCAAGTTTAATGTAGCATGATGAGACTGTGGAATTGAGAGGAGTGATATCCAGTGAACTTTGACCTTGGCGTTTATGCTAGCAGTGAAGTGGCTGGTGGTCAAGGCAACAGTGTTTTTTTAAAAGTCACATCATCATGCCCTGGCAGGCCAGAGCATTCAGCAGATAAGGAGAGAGGCAAACCAGGGAGAGATGTTACTGCAGCGTCAACAAGCCAACGAGCCTCTTGTTAATGCACTGTGGGTTGCTGAAATATTAATGTTTCCACAGTGATTGCTATTCAGTCAGTCTCCTTTTCGTGTGCATCTTTAGTTGAGGGTTTAGATGCCTTGCTTGGTCTGCACAGGATCGCAGTGGCTTAAATGTGAAGTGCTTCTGTGTTAAAGGTTTGTCAAGCGCTGGTTCAGCACACCGTGCACAGCTGAGCAGCCTGCACGGTGCTGCCCCTGGTCCACAGCTTGATCTTCCTTTTCTTGGATAATCCTGCTCTCGCTGCGGTCGTAGAAAGTGCTTTTACATAAGTAGGGAGGCCTTACGGTTTATGTCTTCCTGGTGTGCGCTCACGCTTCACTGAGCATCCGAGGCCTTCACTGGAAGTCAGGGATAGGAAATGTAACACCAGTCACTGGTGAAATGCCAGTCAATATTTGCTATGGTAAATTTATCCCGTCTGTTAGCCAGTTCGACAGGATAGGTAGCACTGTGGTAACAATTTAAAACAAATTGTTTCAGGCACTTGAAACAAACAAAATGCGATGGTAGTATTTATTGGTTACCAATTACAGAGCGTTTAGTTCCTTGCTTGGAGTGCTTAGAACTTTTTTTTTTTCATTTTTACTGCAGTCTTCATTTTTCCAATACAATTTATCTTTCTTTGTTGATGCCTGAACACCCAATATTTTTCCCCTTTCATGAATCAGGTAGCAAATCATTATTCAGATGTCCTTTTCTAAAAATCCTGTTGGCCAGTGAAGTTTACTGGATTTACTGGCTGTTCTGGCCCCTGCACAAAAATTTCTTGCACTGATAAAAACCACCAACTAGCCCCGAAAGTGAATTCATCTGCAGGCTCAGGATTAATGCGGACAAACAAAAGTGCCCAACTGGCCAAAGAATTGGTATAATGACTGTCTCTGCCTCTGCGTGGATGGATGTGTTGATATTGTGCGTATTGTCTGCACCCCCATTCTGCCCCAGATGCGAGCGCCAAGGCAAACACTATTTGAGACACTGAACTGAAGCGTGTCTCGGTATTGACTAATCTGGGTTGCAACAATGCTACAATGTCGGACCTGGGGACCAGCAGATGGGGATGGGTCAGGGGGCTCTGCCGGGGAGACTGCAGGCCTGGGGCTTTGGGAGGAGGAGGGACGAGGGGGCTGACAGAGGAACAATAAGCCCCCCGGTGCCCCCACCCTGCTAGATGCCTATACACCCTGTATCGAAAAACCCACTTGCAGAATCCCATCTGTTCTTCATTCCCTCACTGTTTGCCTCCCAAACAATAGATGGCCGCGCTGGGTTTGGGTTGGATCACAGTGGGTCACACCCCACTAAACCCCTCCTCCTGTCATGTTTCCAGACAAGCCCAAAAAAGTTGGAGCAAATTTGGAAATAGTTTTTGGAGATTTTAATGCCAACTCAATAAACATAAAAATACATTTTCCAAGCCCTGGAAAAGTTATGGAAAATTGTAATTTTTATAAAAGTTTAGGAACAGAACTAGGTCTGTTATTATTTTTTTTTTCTAGAGGCTCATATACATTATATTAAATATAGACCACCTTCCACAACATATGTAATATTTAAAACCTTTTTCAGTGGAAATTCTAAAATTAGTTTCTTTTGATCATGCAAATTAAACTAAAATTTATGAAGAAGTCATGGAAAAGTCACTGAAAACTTTTGGTAAAAAAGTTTGTGAACCCTATTAAGAGCAATGAAAGAAAACTGGCATTTTTCAGTGCAGTGCATTTTTATTGATAGATTCAAAAGCACTTTTTAAACCTTTTGTTTATCTTTGAAAGGTTTCTAAGCAAGCATTATTTTTTTCAGCAACATCTTAATTCTCAATCACGCGCTATATGTTATTTTGTCAGTACTGCACATTGGTTTTAAGAGTGCAATATTAACACGTCAGAGAAGAGAATAATAAAGAAAAGTGTGTGTGTCTGTCACGCATTTTGATTGTCTCTTATAATCACCGCTCCTGCTCTGACCACTGACCCTCCCTGGGGCCCGTGCCGTCACAATGGCTCTCTTGTGCTTTTTGTCAGCTACTCCAACCCCCCCTTGCACCCCAGCTTAACCTTTGCCAATTTAAAAACATGTTTGATTTCATAAATAGATGACTATCACATGAGAACATGGGCTGTTTTGCCTGCAGGTTTTTAATACGGTGATTTTCTCACAGATGAGTTTTTATATTTAGGTCATTTATGATTTCAGCTAAAGAAGACACAGATTGTGTTGCTCAGTTTTCATGTGTTTTTTTTTTTTTCCCCACAGCGCTGGAATGTTCACGAAACAACTGTGGAAGAGTTTGAGGCAGAAGGTATGTCAAAAACGCACCTTTTTCATAAAGTTATCTTCAATAATGTTTCGTTATTAAAAGATCATGCTCTCTTACCCTGTTTACAGGCCAGATGCACCTCTGGAACCCCGACGAGCCGAGCACCCCTCGGGGATCCATCGCCTCTCTGACGGACCGCCTGGAGGAGCGGCTGCGTGAAGCCTGTGACGAGCTGGTGGTGCCGTGGGACGGATGTGCGAGTCACCATGAGCTGCTCGCTCTCTGTGAACACCTGGGCCTGGAGGTGAGCTAAAGATGGAGCGAGTGAGAGACAGGGTTTACGGTTACACTTCATTACCATACAGTTTTTGCATCTGATCATGAATATTTCAATTAAGATTTTCTGAAATCACACATTACTGCATGTTCATGTGTGGCCTGGAAATGCTCATTATGCTTCTTCCATAGCCATGTGTTTTTAAAAGTGCAACATTTTTAAACATCAAGATATCATCAAATTAATTGTGACAGAGCTGCAACTAAGGTATATTTTGATAAGTGACTTATCTGACAATTATTGCAATAATTCATCAACTATTAAGGAACTATTTGGCTTTTGCTGCAAGTTAATGGTTATAATAGGCATGTTGTTTATACTAGACCTGGGCCAGATTTATACAAAGTCACATCCGAAGTTCAACACCACATAATTTAGTAGTTGAAATGACTACTTAACATGTCCTGATAAAAGACTGAATCTAAACTTTGCTATCAACAGTTTAAAGTGTTGCTTCTTTAGAAAACCAAAGCCCCTGATGGAGAATCATATGTGGAGTCAGTTTTAGAGCCAGTGCAAAGAAACCAGGTGGAAGAGGTTGGAACTATCAGCAAAATCAGAACAGACAATCCTCCTTGCGTCTCCCCCGCCACACTCTCATCCAAATTTGTCGTCTGGCCCTCCTTTTCTTTTCTGCACAAATGAATGCTCAGGCAACAAAAATGGCAAGCCGCTGCTCCATCCCAAACTCCATCCTGCACAGTCAAGTCACGTGAAAACTTGTCACCTTTCACCTTTGCTCATGCAAGCGCCTGCACAACCAAAATCCAAATGAAGAATCCTGTACTGTGTGGTCCTACTCTGCACCACCTCGTTGATGAGACAAGAAACTAATGTGGGATTTTGACCAGTCTTATAATAGTCTTATGTTGTGCTTCAGGCTTCAGCGTAATAACAATTCTCGTTTGACTCATGCATTTCTTTTTCAGATAAAGGGGGATATGCTCCAGAGCCTCAGTGGTGATGGAGTGATGAATGTACAGGAATTTATCTGCAAAGTTGTGAACCACAGCAAACCCCCCACTC
>OMKZ01019320.1:34718-49979 GCA_900302535.1 Neoniphon sammara
CACTTTGTAAATTAACTCTTTATTTTTATCTATCACCGTCTTTGCACCACTATATATTTGCATTTCTCCAGTGTTCAGATACTAATTCTTCTTCTTCCAGCCCTTCGATGAGGGAGGGCGTAGGATAGCCACCCCCTCTGCCATGACCAGCACCATAGGGCTGCGTCTCTTCTCCACCCTTGATGATGGGACGGGTTACACTCCTGTCGAATACATCCTGGATGCCTGGATGGAGGAGGGCATTGAGAATAGCACTGAGATCCTGCAGGTATCGTCCTCTGCTTTTCCCTCCAACTGATCATACTCACCACTTTTAATAATTATTCGGATTTGAAGGTTGTAAATTTAGTTCATTTGCATATGCAGAAATAATAAAAGACACATGACGAAAGACAGGAATGAGAGACAAAGTCATAGACTGTGCAGGTGAAATAAAAATAAGACTTATAAAAGATTGAAAAGACCACCTGTGTTATTTTTGCAGGCTTTGGATTTCAGCTTGGATGGAAAACTGAATCTTTGTGAACTCACTATGGCCCTTGAAAATGAGCTGCTTGCTACCAAGAATGGGATCTACCAAGCAGCGCTGGCGAGTTTCAAAGCTGAGATCAGATATCTCCTGTGAGTATTTGAGGGTGAGAAATACAGCGCTGCTCAGTCACAGATGAATTCTTTTTCACTGAAATTGGATTTACTGAATTCATAGTCATGTGATTAGTCTGTTAACTGTTATAAAACCTATTTAAAAAGCCCTGTATGCTGGTTTGTTGCTTAGTTATTTGATTCATTTATGTTTGTTTCTCAGGGAGCGTGCAGATCGAGAACTCAGAGAGAAAGAGAAAATCCGTTCTGACCTGGAAAAAGCAGAGAAGCTGAAAAGTCAGCTTGCCACAGAGGTGGATGAGCACCACTCTGCCATCGAGCACATGAATAATCTCAATCTGAGGTAACTTTTCTATCCTCAGCATCAGTTATCCCTTCTGCTGTCTATACCTACCCATGTGGATGTGGATTTAAAAGTTGAAAACAGTAAGGGATCATAGCTCTCACATGGACTCACTAAAGTCTATTTCACTGAGAACTGTGGTGGTCCTAATTAGGGTTTGCTGATATTTATCGGGCTGGCCTTTTATTAAATATCGGCTATCAGCAAGGGATAGGAAATTGAAATTAAAACGTGGCACAATCCACATCATGGAGTAGAAAGTGAATTGTGATATTAGCTGCATTTTATTCTGCTATAGTAATTACAAATGAGATGGATTGCTCATCACAATATCACAAGCTCTCTATCAAAATTATATCATTTTCACCTTGTAATGACAACATTTTAAAATTATTGCTTACATTCTAGCAAGCCAGCGCCACTGCTACAAAGATTTATGGCTCAGAAATAAACATAATGCTGCACAGTCTTTAAACGTATTTATTACATTGTAAGACAAAAGTTTCAATCTCAACAAAAAAATGAGCATTGGATTTTATAGTGAAATAGTGTAAATGCTGCACTCTATTCTCTGTGCCCGTGTGTCTATAGGAAGCTAGAGCAGGACCACAAAGAGAAACTAGCAGCAGTGAGGTCAGAGCTGATTAAAGAAATGGACCAAATCCAGCAGCAAGCTGGCCTGCAGCGTGAGGAGCTGGAGGCCGAAATAGAGAAGATCAGGGAGGACGAATCTTTTCTCAGAGACCATCTCTCCATCTCTGTGAAGGTACCAGAATGCATACAGTATCTTAATATTTGTGGTGTTTATGTACTCTCTTGCTTTAATGTGTATTTATGTTGTTTGTTCCTCCACAAAGCACTTGAGTGGAAAATTGTTTTATTAAAACCCTTTATATAAATCCATTTCACGTTGACATTGGCTTGACGCTATTCACTAAACTTGCCATTGTCTTCCACTTGATCAAATAGAAGAAATGATTCAGCAAATGCATTCTAGTTATTGGTCTCTGTGTCTCTCAGGAAAATAGACGTCTTGAAATGGAGCTGCTGGACATCACAGAGAAATCAGTGGAGGCAGAAAGCCAAATCTCTAAACTGCAGACGATCTTGGATAACATCCTGAAAGACAAGGTACAAAGAGATTATGTGTTTCTCCATGAGGTGATTTTTGGATTTTACTGTATGTTATGCATTGCTAGTAACTATTTTATTATACCACTAGCTACATGCATGAATTATATATGATCTTATTCTCTTCAGTTTGGAGACTTAGACCCTGGCAGTGCAGATTTCTTCCGCCAAGAAGAACGTATAAAACAGCTACGCAGCAGCTATGAGGAGCAATGCAGGGTAAGTGCAGTGAAATCAATAAAGCACATGACTCTTCTTGAAAGATTTTGTTTTACTTGTATGTCCTTATATCCACGAGCACATAAGATAAGGGGAAAATGATCAGCTTTACAGACCGGGTTTTTGCATTTTATTTTATATGTTTTACTTGCTGTTATTTTGTGAAGCACTTGTCTGCACATTTGTCTGTGAATGATGCTGTAGAAATAAACAAGAAATAAACTTTACTTACTTATTCTGTATCTAGACTAAATTCAGGTTATGTGTTTCCAAAGTAGACATATAGCTTATGAGAAATAAACTTTGCTTACATACATTTTCATACGTCATGTGCACAATTCATAGACAGATTCTTATTTGGCAGGAACTGCAAGATCGTATTGATGAGCTGCAGGCAGAGCTGCAAGAGTATCACACTCTCGGCCGAGCTCATCAGCCTTGCAGTAAGCCTCTCTCTGAGGAGCTGGAAAGCAAGAGCCCTGGCATGGAGTCCGACCCAGGTAGGCCTGATGATTATTTATGTTTATCACAAGTGGAATACAGAAATTTGTCACTGGAGAGCTCATCACAATGCAGTAACTCCATGTGTTTATGATAACGTGGTACACACAAGTCTTGCACAGACAACTAGGACCAGCCAGCAACTTCTAACTCTTAGTTTTTGTTTTGTTTTTTTCCAGGCATAGGCTCAGAGGATGTACAGCCATTCAACATGAGCCTAGAAGCAGAGATGATGCTAGAGCAACTGAAGGAGCATCACCTTCGGGAAATGGATGATTTACGAACTCAGCTAGAAAGCAAGGTGAGTCTAGGGGATCCATTGTGTTTCTCTGCAGTCAGCAGTCTTAACATGTGGTTAATAATAAAAACATAGACCCAGCCACACAACAGTATATAGTAGGAATCCTGGACATTTATATGTAATGCATAGTAATCTTCAATCCTTTAATGCCTAATAAACACAGAAAATTTTGGCTGTTTCATTGGCTGCTCTTTTCTGCATGTCATCGCAGATCAGTGAATTTGATAAGATGGTAGGAGAGCAGAGGGCAGCCCATGAGCAACAGAAGGCTGCCTTATCCCTCCAATACCAGGAGGAGGTCCAGGGTTTAAAGGAGGACATGGCCAGCATTCAGAGCCACGCAGAGGAGCTCCAGAGCCAGCTAGAGCAGGCGGAGTTGGAGCGAGCCTGTCTGGAGCAGAAGCAGGCCAGGGAGAGGGAAGAGCTCGAAAACCAGCAAGAGGAGGAGGTGGGAACCTTCAGACAACAACTGCTGGAGACCCACACCCACGCTGCAGACCTGGAGGAGCAGCTGAAGACGCTTGAAGCCCAACTGGCCGAGACCGAAGTGAACCTGGATGCTGAGATGGACGAACTGAACAAACAGCATGCCAAGGAGATACAGGAACTAGAAGAGAAGCAAAAAGAGCTGCTTGAGGGTAAACTGCAAGAAGATCGAATGAGACTGGAGGAAGAGAGGGTTGAGTCAGAGAAGAGATTGTTAGAGAATTGGGAAAGGGAGAGGGAACAGCTGCAGCAAAGCCATGAGGATAATTTGAGAGCCAGACTAGAGGAGGCAAGCGTGAGGTTTGAAGACGACCGTGATGAGCTGGTGAGGAGACTAACGGAGGAGTGGCAGAAAGAGAGGGCCCAACTTGATGAGCAGAGTAATGAGTCTCTGCAGGCGGTGCTGGAGGAAGAGATGTTGAGACTTGTCAAAGAACAGGAAGAGAAGGAGAGCAAGCTCAGGGAGGAGTGGGACATTGAACGAGCCCATCTTCAGGAGAGTCAGGAGGAAGCTCTAGCTAAAGAAAGGCTGCAGTTACAAGAACAGCACGAGCAGAGGGTGAAAAGGCTCAGAGAGGAGTGGGAGAGGGAAAAATCGCAACTTGAGGAAGATTACGAAGGGATGCTCCAGGATAGACTGAATGAAGAGAGGGAGAAGTGTGAAGCTGAGAAGGAGGAGGTAGAGAAGAGGCTGGAGCAGTTAATGAAGGAGGAGAAGGCTCGCTTGGAGGAGAGTCATAGGGAGGCTACGCAAGAGCTGACTGCCAAGCACCACAAGGAGAGGGAGACACTCAGCACCATGTTGGACAAACTGCGAGATGACGTCAATCAGGAGAGGTAAGACACTTGACCTTTGCGGGATTCGGGGTATTTCTGTTAATTTGATAAAGTCAGGGTAACATCTTTTCTTAATTAAATGTACATTGTCTCAAAGGGGATATCATTTAAAATATGGAAAAATGTTAAAAAGGGAGTTTGATTTAGGAAAGCAAAGATTTGTTGCAGTGTTAATAGTTAAATACTGTTGCCATAACCATCATTGATTAACCATGCACAGGAGGGAACTCGAGATCCACTTCACCCAGAAAATTAAGGAAGTAGAAGATCGTTTCTCAGGTGATCAAGAATCTGTTGCAGAGCATTTTCAGGCTGATGTGCTGAAACTGGAACAACACTACCAAAGTGAGCTGAATGCTCTTTCTGAAAGCCATGTCATGCAGAAACTCAGCTTGGAGGCAGAGATGCAGAAAGCCCTTGAGGAGGCCAAGGAACAAAGGAGAATGTTGCAGGAGGAAATGGAGCAAGAAAGAGAGAACTTCGGTCAGGAATGGACAAAAGAACTACAGGAGCTAGAAAGTAGTCACAAGGAAGAGATGGAAGCACTGGAGAAGAAGAACCAGGAGCTGCAGAAGGAGCTAGATGACTTTGTTAGTTCAGCCCAGACCAAAGAGATAGCGCTGAGCAGGCAGCTGAATGATCTCCACAACAGGCTTCAGGAGAGTCTAGAGACCAAAGATGAGCTTCTGGCCCAGTCAGAGAGGAAAGCGCTTGAGATCGAGCTCCTGCTAAATCAAGCTGTGGAAGATTTTAAACAGGAGAGAGAAGAACTCCGCTGTTGCCTGTCAGAACTTGAGGCAAAACACAAAGAGGCACTTTCCATGTCCGAGGGGCAGATAGAGGAAAGGATTGAACTGTTAATGGAGCGTGATGATTTAAAGGTGAAGATCGAAGAGCTTGAGATGCTTCTCAAACAGGCAGCAGTGGACTTTGAGCTTGAGAGGCAAGAGCTACGAGAAAATATATCAGTTCTTGAGCAAAAGTTAAAAGATAATGTTTCTTGCTTCATGTCACAAGAGAATGAGAAAATAGAGCTTAAAGCAGAGAGAGACCTGCTTAGTGTCAGAATTCAGGAGGTAGAGATGGAACTCCATCAACTTTTAACCTCTGTTGAAACAGCCGAGAAAGAAAAAATGGAAAAATCAAATAAAGTAAACACACAGTGTATATCTTTGTCTGGTGAGGAACAGGAAACATGCTCAAAACCTGTTAAAATGTGTTGCAAGACTTGTGATGATGAAGCAGGAGTCATTCCAGACAACTACAGCACTGATTTTGAATCTGCCGTTCATTTGGAGCACTTCATGGACGTGGTGTCTAATGGATGTGAACTCTGTCCTGATAATACTACTGATACCCAATCCTCTAACCAGGAAACAGTTTGTTCATCACCCAACCTCAGTGTTTATGTTGAGACATCACCATCCCTGGTGGAACAAGACGATGATGTAGAGACAATAAGTGAGACCTCTGATTCAGTGGAAGGGTGTCCTGAAAACACAGACCTTGTTAATGAGAAATACCATAATGAAGGCCCTGCTGCAGGGGAGACTGATGCCACTGAGAACCAAGAGCAAGATGGCAAAGCTGCTGCAGGAGATCGGATGGCAAAGAATCATGCTGCATGCCCTGAAAACACTAGTGACAATCAAGTTAGCACGATTCCAGCCGATTGCCAAGACAGAGAACCTAAAGACAGCACTGAAGTAGGCTCTTGTCCTACAGAAAGTGGATTTTATAATGAAGAAAACTCTTATCTTTCTGAATTGACATCCTCTAATGCCCAGGGCGCAGAATCCCCTGTTCCAGATGGTGATGCTGCAGATAAATATGTTGAGAACAAAATGGGTAATTTGTTCTTTGCAAGGCAATGTCAAGGTAATGGGGCTGTCTCATCACATGAAGATGCAAAGTACTGTGAGAATAATGTAACTCTTGAATCATGTGAAGAAGAGACTAAACCTCAAGATGTTCTAGCTTTGGGAAATGAAAGCCGTTCCCATGAAGAGGAGCAGCGTCATGAGATTGCGGTTGATCCCGCAGCCCTGGAGGAGACAGGTGACCCTGGTGAACTGAGCCCAGAGGATGCTGAGGTTAATTGTTTATTAAATGACTGTCACGGTCATGGAGAAGTAGTTCGTCTAGTCTCTCCATATTGTGAACAGACTACTGAAATTCATGATGAGCAAGCTGATTCTCTGAAACTTCAAACTGGTGATTGTGAGGACCAGGACATCTCTCTCCTCCAACTACATGCCATGTATAAAAATGCTAAAGCGGAGAACATCCTCTTACATGAGAAGATTTCTCTGCTTCAGCACAAGATAATCACACTGGAAAATCTTTTGGCTCACAAAAGTGAAAAGATAGAGATTGGCCACCAAATATTAGAGGAAAACTATAACCTCAAAGTTAAAATGCTGTTTTTGATGGAGCACGCTAAAGACCTGCAGATGAAGACCTTAAAAATGACAGATCTTCAGATTAAATATGATGACTGCGTTTGTGAAAATGCCAAGATAAAGGACCAAAACTGTGATCTTGTGAAGAGGGTTTGGGACCTTGAACACAGGATGCACATTGTCCACGATTTCCAACATCAACAAATTTCACTAGTAGACGAGATCTCCAGGATGCGAGAAGAGAATGCCAAGCTGTCTGAGTTGGTCAGTGAATTGGAAGGGCAGGATGAGATCCTTTTGTCCATGCATGCAGACGCTGGATCCTCTGAGACCCCCACGGAGGAGTCTTTCCAACATCTGAACAGCCAGCTGGAGGCTAAAATTCAGGCAGTGACTGACCTGGAGGAATGCTGCGTGGAGTTTGAGAAGCAGAACACTAAACTTCGCAGAGCCATCACTGAGCTGCAAGACAAGTCTGTCACATTAAGTGAGAGGATGCAGATCCATAGGTAACTCGGGAGATAAACTAGGACCCCGTCCCTCTTTGTCTGCAGTGGCTTTGTTATCCTATCCCTCCTGCTTTTTATCAACAGCACTCGTCCTTTTGGTCCCAAGCACAACATAGTGCCGTTGTCCTACCTGTGATTAGGCACCTCAGTTCCTGAAACCTTTGTGTGATGCAACAGATCTTGTACACTTTTGTGGCTGAGCTGCTTTGATCCCTGTAGATCACCTTTGTAAAACAAAAACATGGCTAGTTCAGTGCGACATTGGATCTAGTATGTTTGTGGATTAGGTTGCCTTTATCCTTGAATGCATTATAAAACATACAACATTCAAGAATTTATGGGCAATATTAACTGTAATATTATCCCTCAACTTTAAAAGAAATTCTAGGTGTTATGGTTTTAAAATAGCTTGTAGAAATCTATTTGTCTGACTTTTTATTAAAATATTTTTCTCTGCATATAGGTTAGAGGCCAGTCGTCTTGCCGAAGAAAATGTCATCCTCAGGAATAAGATTGCTGCATTGAAGGAAGAGGACTTAAAACAGGCCCATGAAGATCTGCTGTAAGAAGCAACAAAATCAGATTGCAAGGTATAATTGCCATGCATTTTGTGCCATGTAAATTGACATTTTCTTTTATCATTTAATTTTAGACAAAAGGTGGAGCAGTTAAGCAAAGAGAAGATCACCGCTCAAAAGATGGCAGAGAATTTCAAGGAACAGGTAAGTGTAACTTGATAAATAAAACACAAACATCTTTTATTTCATAGATTTTTTTTTTCATCATTCAGAAAACATGAGACATCGTTGTATCTCTCTATGTAGATTACAGGGCTGCATATGCGGAGCCAGCAGCTAGAGGATGAAAATGGGCTGCTGTCAGAGAAAAATGCCCAGAATGCCACCGATGTGGAGGAGCTAAGCCAGCAGCTGGCAGAGCTGATAAAGGAGCATGAGAGGAGAGAGGCGGTGCCTGCTGAAGAAAGAGCCCAGGTAAAACAATGTTTTATCAGGAGGCTGCTGATGGTCGTTGTGTTGTGGTGGTGTTGATGTGTAGTTAATTAGCTGTTGTGTTTGTGTTAGATGGCAGCTTGTGTGTCTGCCCTGGAGACAGAGTTGACCAAAGCTCTGGAGGGTACTGCACAGCTTGAGGAGAGAAATACCGAGCTAGCACAGCAGCTCTCTGACCTCAGAGAGAAGGTGAGCACAAAGTTATAAGAACTGTCATGGATCCAGTATGAACCTCATACATCAGTGCATGACACATATGCTAAAAGTGCACAAGTATTAGGACCATTTACTCCATGAAATGACTAGGTGAATCAAGGTGAAAGCTATGATCTATTATTGATTTCACCTTTTGAATATACTTCCATCATGAAGGTGCATGAGAATGCAGTGGGAGTTTGTTGTGAGAACTGCTGAAGAAGCATCTTTAACCCATAAGATGTGGTTGTGGTTTGTTGTGCAGCTCAGTATTAAGGTGGTCCTAATATTTTGTTCACTGTGGTCTACTGCAAGCAGTAGAGGTATTTTAATGATTGTTTCCATACAACTATAGTCTGTTTCTTGTTCTTGTCCCCAGGTGGTCATGGTGGACTCTATGGAGAGTCAGCTCACCAAAGCTCAGGAGAGGGTAAGAGTTTATTGTAACCCACTGAGTACTTCTCATTGATTTAACCGGGCAAGTCAAATGATAAAACGTTATTATTTTAAACAGCTGCCTGGTTAATGACAAAGGACTTCTTGAGGGCTAGGGATTCAAATAAAATAGAACTTGTGCTGCATTTTGCCACATCTGCCACTGGAATCATAGTCAATTTACTATGTGATAAAATAGCAAAACATTTGCAGTTTAGTGGACACTGTAATCCAAATATAATCCACAATGCCATGCAGTGTGCGTGCATGCATTTCTAGCATGGGAGGCCCCAATATAAAGTGAAGCTCAACTCTGTGCTGCCCAGTTAACTATACAGGACCAAAATCATCATTTTTTTCCACTACAGGTCAAGACGGTGGATGAAACCCTTCAGGCTGTCAACCTTCAAAGTGCTCGCCTTAAGTCAGACCTTCGTGTGTCACAGCAAGAGAGGGATGCCTTCAAACATGAAGTCATGTCTCTACAGAAACAGCTGCAGAACGCCAATGATAAAGTAAGCCATGTATGATTCTGAAAACAAAGCACAAGATTATGTTGAAAAAGCACAAGCGGCACAAAGATGACTTTATTTATCCTGCGTTTGATGTGCAGGCTAGACAATGAAACACTCCCCAGTTCAACATTTCAAGACTTATTTCAGGGATATTTTTGACGCAAATTTTTCAAACAGGATCCCTGAGTTATGTATATATTGTCAGTAGACTCAGCATTTTCCTCTGTTTGTCCTAGAACCATGTTTTGGAGATCGCCTTGCACTCAGGTGGTTTAAAGAGTCCGAACAAGAAGCTGTACAGGGAGGAGATGTCTCGGCTGCTGGAACAGGAGCAGCAGCTACTGAGGCAGGAAAACGAGAGGCTTCAGGAGGAGGTGCACAACACCAGAGGAGACCTTGTGCACTCCAGAGAAAAGGTGAGCTGAAATTTAAATTTATGATTATTGACTGTTCTTTCCATATCAATTAGTCAGCGGTTTTAAAGACTGCATCACAGGATGCAATTTTATGAACTTACTAGATTGTTGAAGCTGTTTTTGTTTTTGCCTCTATCTGCTTAGTCATCATATCCACATTATTAATGATTGTTTATCAAAAATTGTGAGTAAATAGCTTATGAAAGCACCAATAGTCATCCATTCAATATCGTCACAGTATTGAGGTATTTGAAGATACATGAAGATTTGATTTTGTCCATATTAGCCAGCCTTAATCGGACTATTAAAATATTAGGCAAGTGTATTCTAATGCTAAAAGCTTTCCAATATATCTGTCTGGCCCTTTTAACCCTTTTCTTTTATGTCCACAGGTTCGGCAGCTTGAGGCTACTATCCTGTCCCTGAAGCAGCACAAGCAACAGAGTCAGTCCTGCCGGGTCAAGGCCTTGGAGCAGGAGAACACCGCTCTGAAACAGGAGCTGGAGGCAAAAAATGAGCTGACCAGGGTAAGAGCTGAATAAATCGAACCAGTTAACCTTTGCTGCCATGTGTTCTTTTTGAAATGTGTTGATTATACGGTGCCCTTGTGTGTTCTCATGGCTTCATGTGCATTTTTCTCAGGGCTGTGAGGGCGGGGAAGGACACACAGAGTTGGAGAGCCTTCAGCAAGAAAATGAGGCACTGAAGGTCCAACTGGCCAGACTGTCTTCGCAGCTGCTAGAGGTAGATTCTGGTATCAGTTGTCCTCACTTCCTCCCCTTCTCTGTTTTTGTTGTATTGCTTATTTTTCAATCAAAATGTATTGATTTGCACCTCTGTTTTCTGCTCATGCATTGCTGTATGGTTGCAACTTTTGTGCTTGCTGTGAGAATACTGTCTTGGTCAGGTCAGTTGGACAAACAGATTTGCAATTCTCGGTGGGAGTATCCGATTAGATTATAATGATAAAAAAAATCCCTCATGCAGCTGTCTTTCCTGGATGCGGCTCTTTTCTCACCTCAGTTTTTTCCACTGTGTCCAGACATTTCAGGCTCAACTGGTTGGACTTCTGCCGCCATCACCTCACAGAATACCCCGAGGGCAGCATCGTGCTGATGATCCAGACAACATGCAGGTACAGTGCAACCAGAAACTTCCCCAGTGGCAGACCTGAGCAAAAACATTGCTGAAAATAGTTGAAATACTTGAGAGGTATATGAAGTTTTGCCGCCTTTCAGCTTTAAAGGAAGCAAAATTCATATCACATGTAAGATAAACAAATTAAGTTCCTAACGCTTTTTAGTGTTTTCAATATATTCAACCACTATTTTGCTTATGTCTGCTTTGGCGTTAGCTCACACCTACAAACCCAAACCAGCAGTTTAGTGCTTGGTACCACTATATCATTGGTCATTTAATGTTACACTCATCTCCTATAGGGTACGCCTACCATCTGTCTGTCACTCTGATCATTTTCTTTTATCACATTGTCATGGTGATTCCAAATTTATTATTCATTTATGCCTATAAAAAGGGAATATGTCTTTACATTTCATATTGGAAATGCTCTGGGATATAATGGGAGGAACATAAATACATTCACTGTGTTTCCACGTGTGCAGAATGTGCTCACTCAAATGAATTACTCAATTCAGGTGCTGCAAAATGTATTTTATTTATTGTATTTATTTTTAATTTATTTTTGGTGTGTTATTAATGTCTTACCTTCACATATTTTTTAAAAACATTAGCGCAATGCAAGTGAAATGCATTTATCAGATATGCAGAAAGATAAAAAACATTGCTAGAAGCTTTTGCACCAAAGCAAATATTTTAAAATTGCTTAAAATCTGCATAATTCTTAAACACCTGAGCTGAGTTGCACTTAAGTGTGATCATCCTCATTCATACTGCTTCTCCATTACACCTTTGTATTTACATAGTGGGTTTTTTTCTGGTCCTTGTGTTGGAGCTTGTCACAGATTCATCTCAGCACCCATCTGTCCTCATCTCCTTATGTCCTGTGTATGTAGACAGTTTACTTTTTGGGTTGAGTGTTTAGACTGTGGGTCCTGTGCGTCTCTTCCTTGTGATTCTGAGCTCACCATCATTGTGTAATTGGTCGAGGTGGCGTGATGTCCCGGGTGTGGTTGTCGCCGAGTGTTTTCCATTTGTCACCTTCTGCAGAGTCATGGGACAGAAACCTCCTCTTCCCTCTAGAAAGCAGTAGGCTCTTACATTAGCTGTAGATGGCATCATCCCACACTTCTGCATTTTAATAATAATTTCAGTAATCTGTGGAAACTGTTGTTTGCACATCTTATATATTGAATAATCACTACCAGTGTGAATATAATGGAAGGAGGGTAAACTCACTTCAACTCAATTTACTGGCCTTTTTTCTCTGTGGAATTATTTGTCCACTTTTATATGCTGATATAAATTTATCTAACATAAGTCCTGTTAAAAATAGGCCATTACTGCTTTAATTTCTTAAGCTGGATATTGATGGTAAATTGATTTATAATGATCACTAACTGGCAGTCAGAGTTTACCCACCTTTTTTGTTTACCTCTACATCACCAAATGTCAGTAAGTGACTGATTTGTAAAGGCCCTAATTGCCCCATGTGAAGGCCTGGTAACTGAACAGGTCTGCGTAGGTTTTGAGGATTAGAGGAGAGGGTAGAGCCCTGGTGAAGTGTACCTGCCTTTTCTCTGCAGGGGGCGATGCCGGAACAGCGGGCGGCTCACGCAGACAGTTACCGGCGGATCGGTGGATTGTAACACCAGCGTCTTACCCTGCTCTTCGCTTTATCCTCTTTTCCTGCAAGACTGCTCCTCTCAGTACTGCCCCCCCTCCCCTTTTCCTATTCTTAAACACCGGGAGCAAAAAAACGCAGAACACTGAGCTCTGTATACGTCCTGTCTGCATCCTCATAGGAGATTGTGAACACGGTCAAATGTGACCCAGATCATAAGTCTAGCCTCTTTCAAAAGGCATCAATGTGTAGTTGTATTTCACTGCTGCTAGGTGGCAGGAAAACGCAGAAAAGTTGCTTCTTCTTCTTGTTTTCCAGAAGGGATTTTAATTTAAGGGATGACATTATTATTATCATCAGAAAATCAAAGTCCAGTCCTCTTGTGCTCCGTGCACTGAAAGCATTTTTGTGGTTTAAGTATGTCTTGATTACAGGGAATTGTTTTATAACAGAATGTATATCCGGGAATGTTGTTATGCACTTGTAGCATTTATCAAACATTTTGGACAGGGTATATATCCTCAGAGGCTAAATCTATTGACAGTTTGCCTTATGATCGTGGAGTGAAGTTTAGGTGAGGTCAGTGCCTAACAGTCTTCTGAGCCTTTTCTAACAATCAGCAAATCCAACTTGTTGATGTAACCCATAAAATGTCTGTAGAGGTACTGTTGATCTGTGTCCAGTCAGGGTTCTAGATTTGTTAATGAAGGAAACACACCAAGCATGATGACAGGGTAGCAGTGTTAAGTTTTCAGTTCTCACTGTTAAACCTGCTTTTTGTTATTTGACTGTTTCTATTTGATTACACCTGATTTGACGTCACAATTTCAAGGTCTCAAATCTATAAAAGTTCAGTTTTGTAGCTTATGTTGTTGTAGCCATGTTTCTGGGACTGTTTTGCTGTTGTTATTTGTGATGCTGCTGCACAACCAAAGTGAATCACATGTCATGTTCCTGGAGATTTTCTTTGTGTGTGTATGTGTGTGTGTCTCGACCAGGGTTTGGTCAAACACACCTTGAGACCACTTTTAGTGTTTATCCAACATTTAGCATTAGAAAATGTGACCTGTCAGCGCTCAAGTCAGTGTTTGTCTCCATTAGATTGTCATAGTGTCTTCCAATTTTCTGTGTTTTAGTGTTTGAGTCACTGAGGATTTTTATTTATTTATTTTTTGTATGATGGGTAAAATTAGCTCCTTATATTTGGTTCTGTTTTTGTTATTTATTTTAATAGAATCATGTTATGATTTTATTTATGCATTTGATTTTATTTATTCATTAATTTATTTTTTTGTAGAGGTAACTGAATCACATAGCACTATTTTATACATATTTATTTTTTATTAATTTATTTTTTTAGCACAGTGCTCTCGCCTCATAAATGTAACAGAAAGCATTTTATGCTTGAATCAATGTCAAATAAAGAATGTAGTTCACAAGAATGTGGTCTGTGTATTTCTTATGGATTTATTAATACTCAGTATTTTCAATTCATGGTAGCCCAAAGATGACAAATTATTTCAGTGTGAATGCCAGAAAATTCACTTTATTTAAGGTTCATGAAATAATCTATAATTCAACTATCCTTTTATTGCATTGCCAGCAATGGAATACAGTTTGATGAAATCCTCCACCTTCTTTTCACCAGGATGAAAGGGAGAGGAAGATGAAGAATATGGAGGAGCGCATGAAGGAAATTGAACTGTCGCTGCATAACGTCAAGCTGCTGCTCAGAGAGAAGGTTGCTCAGCTGAAAGACCAGGTCAGTTAGAGTTCATATCTATCTGATATACTTTGGTGTTGTCAGATGAAAAAAGTCAAACCAATCATGACCCCAGAAACTAATTGTTGCCCATGCCGATACCTATATCTGATATCTTACCAACCATAATAGCTTATACCGATACAATATTTTCGTAAGAATTGTAATGCAAATGCAGGGGCAAAATAGGCTCTGCTCTTCAAACAGGCCTGTCTTAAGATAATTGTTTTGTACATCAAATACCACGTTAGTTTTGTTCTATTGCTACGTTTGACAGTTTTAGTAATGACATACACCTAGAGAAAATGGACACAAAATGCCAAATTTCACAATTGGCCAAAAATCAACAAAATACTTGTTTATTACTTTTTAAAGCTGATTTCGGCCAATGCCAATAGTCTGCCAATATACAGGTCCATCCCTGGTTTTTGGATGGGTTTCAAGGGCGCTGAGGTCATATATCCAGACCAGACGAGCACTTCTGTGTACTGTGCTGGGATTGTAGAATGGAATTATCAAAGCCTTTTCACTGGTTTACTTTGTCTTTTTCAGCTGCATAAGAATGGCAAAGCAGATGTGTTGATCAAAGATCTATACGTGGAGAACACCCAGCTGCTGAAGGCGCTGGAGATAACGGAGCAGCGGCAGAAAATCGCAGAGAAGAAGAACTATCTACTAGAAGAGAAGATCTCCAGCCTCAACAAGATAGTGCGTGACTTAAACCCTTCACCCCTTTCCCCTGTGCCTTACAATTTCAAATGCTCATAATCCATCACCCAAAACCCAGCGGTGCTTGGTACATTACTAGCACAGTCACGTCCACCCAACACACCTT
>OMKZ01019320.1:59919-81643 GCA_900302535.1 Neoniphon sammara
TCACCCTCAAAAGGCCAAACACATATAAAGGATCATCGGGACCTGTTTACACTGTGTAATTACAAAACTGTGCAAGCAGACTATGAAGTGAGAGATAATGTCAGCAGTGTTGTGTAAACTTTGATCTGTGGTTACTGTGTTGTCAGCTTTACATCTTACCACCCGGTGCTGTTATTTCAAGGGGCATGCCAGCACAAAACTATTCCCTGATCCAGAACACAAAAGTAACACCACCAGCCCAACCTCCGAAACAAAACAAAAAAAAGATATGCTAAAAAACATGTGCACTATGCCCATCAAGTGTCTGCATGTAGCCAGGTTGCTACAGATGTGAAAACTCTTTTTTTTTACACATTATGGCACAGAACCACTTCACAACCATTAAAACTCAAACACTCTCAACATTTTAAGAAAGAATACCTGCTTTGAGAACTGAAGATGAGACACTAAATCTTTTTTTTTTTACCATGCTGATGATGATGATGTGCGTATGCCTCATGATCTAACATACAGTACGTATTTTGGCTTTCAAACATGGCATAGATATTGTTTTTCGTCTTATAAACAGCACTAAACTTCAAAAAACAGAACAATCATCACGAATGGAGCACAGATTTTGGCTATACTTCAAATCATCATCAGTGACAAGCGATAAAAAAACTGGCTGATGTGAAACCAGCAGCTATAAACTGGAGGTTGGATATAGTTTGTGTTAGCCGAGGTCTCTGGCAGAGTGCCTTATCTGTACAGGTGTTTACTTTTTCACAGACAAATAAACGTCAAAGTGAAAGACAATGATACATGGCAACTGTCGCTGGAAAGCAGGCACCCACCAAGGGGGATGCTCCGGCATTGCCTATACATGAACATTATATAGTCCCATATTTAGCTTTTAAAGTAGTGAATGCATTGGTGGACCGTACCAGCCAATACCAGAATAAAAGAGTGCCCCGATAGGGTGAGGAGGCTCCTCCCCTCCGCCTCTCCGTCCCTCTCTGTCCGTCTCCGTCATGCTACTGTCTCACCAGGAAGTCCCTGCCCTGCCCTGCCGTGTTCTGCTCCGTCCCGTCGCCTCTGTCAGTCCCTCTTCCTGCCGTGTTCCTCGGCGACCTCCTCCACCTGAGGCCCCGGGAAGGCGTGGTGGTAGAGGTGCCTGTGATTGGCCGCTACATTGTACAGCTTGTAGAGAGCCTGTGGAGCGGAGATGAACGAGACTTTAAGGAGATTTTACTCTTCAGCATTACACGAGCATTCTATAAGAGTTTTGTGGATCTACGTTTCTGTCCTACCTTTACATTTCTGTTAAATTTGTTTATTGGTAGAATATGATTTGCGTTCAATCCCTTAAGTGGGTCAGCTGTTTTTCTGGGTGGGTCTGGTGCCATTGTGTCTAACTGACCTTCATCCATTTGGTGAGGACTATATAAATGGTTTGAATCTCTTTGTCAACCCATCAACCCAAACTGTTTCGTTTTAGCTGTTACTTTAAAAAAAAAAAAAAAAACTAAACAAAGTGAAATGAAGAGTTGCACCCATAAATCGAGGTTTTGAATATAGAGGAGTTTGGGAATTTACTCTTATAGGCAGCATCTTGTGGTTTGCCATGAGAACTACATATATCAGAAGGTGTCAGAATGAAATGTTATGCTTTTCTACTAATAAAGACGATTAGAGTAAGAAGACTGTGTGCAGAGGCTTCTCGTTTTTCTCACTGATAGATTTTACTCTTCAAATCACTGGCATGGTGTGGGAGAAAATGTTAGGATAGGGATAAAATTAGGCACCCATGGGCAGTACTTCCAGAAACAGGCAACACAGCAACACAAAAGAGTGAAAAATCAGTTCAATTGTGTCCTGGCAGCCAGATGTTCCTATGTCATTAAAGTAACAATGCTGAGGAAACTCTTAGGCGTGGTTGCCCATCCAAGCTGTCCAAAAAGTTGCTCTTTACATCATACTGCCTTTGTTAAATATTTCCAGTTTGTTTGCCCTGCTTACCTCATTTGTGCTCCCCTGCAGAAAGGCATAGGAGGAAAAAATACAGAACGTGAGCACACACACATATAACAAGAATATAAGCATACATAATGTTCCTCTAAAATCATGCACTTTTAAGCACTAGTTCCTGGCCTTTTTGCCACTGATTTGAAATACATTACTGCCATCTAGTGGTTAAAACACAGAACTTGAATGGATCATTCAAGTTCTGTGGGTTAAAATATTCTAGAAGTTATTGACAAAGATTTGGAGATACAAGCTGTAGATGCAGAGAACCACCACAGTTTTAGACCTGCAGTTTTAGACAAAGGTGAAAATGGTCCTGAAGCAGGCAAATTACTTACAACACGCCCAGATCTTTACCCTTAAACCCATGCCTAAAGTTCACCTTCTTTAAGCAGGTTAAAAGCGTTGGTCTAAAACTGTTTACGAGGCTGTCTCTAGGCCTGCAGCTTGATAATAAGATGATAATAATAAGATAATAAGATCATAGCTATATGGAACCTTGTTTGTCAGAAATGTTTGTCAAAAATTATGATTCCTAGCTAGTTTAATTTTTTTCCATTTAACATGATTTTTGGCACCTATTGGTTTACATATTCTTCATGTTAGATATGTAATTTATAATTGGCTTTATGGATCTCACTGTTGTCTTACCTGGTCCCACAGTGCGCCGGCCACCTGGTCAATGACAGCGCCCAGTTCCCGGTATTCTCCGGAGTACCGGATGTAGGCCCAGGTGCAGAGCGTGATCAGTGCCAGACCCAGGATCATGTTACACACACTGGCAATGATGTCCACACCCACAAAGCCCGTGATGCCCGCGGCCACGTACATGACAAAGATGACCACAAACAGCGTGGCCGGCGTGCGGGCTGCGTGGAAGATGTTCTTGGAGTCATTGTGCTTGATGTACTGGACGAAGACCTCGTCGATTTCTCCCTCCAGCTGCTGCAGGTAGCGGCGGCTGAACTCCTCGCCTCCCATCTTCTTCACCCCCCGGAAAACTTGCAGGGCCTCCTCTCTGATGTCGCTGTGCCTGGCCTGCAGCTCGCTGGGGGCCAGGAAGGGCCGGTCACCCCCGCAGACCTGGCGGGAGAGGGGACACAGGGAAAAGGAAAGAAACAAGTGGGTGTAAACAGTTTGTACAGTTGGTCATCTGTGTCAGACTTTCCTGGAATATTCCTCTCCCATTAGACTTACCTCCTCCATCTTCTTGTTATACAAGTCCTTTGCTGCTGCTACTGCTGCAAGGTTATTAGCCTCTGCTGTAGCCTGAGGGGGAACACATGCAAATATTGTAGTGCGATTTGTTTTGTAATCCCCTGCAACACATGGTCAGCAGTAAGGATGCACCATATCAGACACAGTGCTCTATGTTAGGAATAAAACAGGAAAAAAACGTACCTGCAGCATGGATTTTGGATGCGGCAGCTCCTCTCCTTGGTAAATTTTGATGTATGCCTGAAATAAAAAGAGGGCCAACAAAAATCACAAGGAGAATCAGAAATACTTAAACCACCAAGCACAATAAATGTACACTGCAAAATATCTGTATCATTCTGTATCATTAGTCTCACATTGAGTCTTAAAATCTTGTTCTTCTCAAAACAAGTGAAAAAATCTGCCAGTTGGATGAGATAATCCCACCTGTTTCCAGTGCTTATCATGAAATTTCTTGAATTAAGTGTCATTTTGTGGGATACAAGTGGGCAGATCAGCCCACTAGTATCAGGATTATCTCATCACATTAGCACTTCACTTGTTTTAAGGAAAACGAGAATTTAAGACTGAATATGAGAGTAAATGAGTTTTTAAGATGGATTTTTTTCTATTTACTGCTGCCTTGGTGTCACTGGTGCAGAGACATATTGGCAGTACAGAGTATAGCAGTACTGACGCACATAATATTATTATTGATGCTGGCTCACGTATCCTATGCTATTTACCAGTAGAAGTCTGATTTACTGACATGATGGGGTCTAATCAAGCAATATAAGATCAATTTGAGTGGATGGGTTTAATACAAGCAATCAAAAACATTGAATTAATAATGAGAAAAGTACCAAGTGTTAGCTCGTGCATTTCACAGTAACATGGTCCCATGCACAGTTCTGACCTTGAAGTACTCCACCAGGCCTCGGCAGGTGATGTTGCTGCCGTTGATCTCCTTCACATCGAGGTTACGAGGGCTCAGAAGCCAGGGCACCAGAACCTGCAGATTGTTTATGAACTGGCTGTCGATCTCTAGACAATGGAGAAGAGACAATTTTAGGCAGAATAGGTGTTAGTGGAAAAAAAAATGTTTGCTCATTTTTTTCCCCCATCTGTGGTGGTGTGTTGTGGTGCAGGAAACATGTGGGAAAGATTGTCGCTGACCCCTCACACCATGAACACCACATGTGCCCAGCTCTCCCTGCCAGGATGTGATTTCTGACAGTTAGGACAAAAACAACCAGGCAGGAGAACAGCTCCTTCCCCCGAGCGGCTGATCAATAACTCAAGTGCACATCACAAGCACAGTGCACTGCAGTGGACAACAACCCTCTACACTGGAACTTTCCACCCAATGAACCGTTCTAACATACTCAACTCTATTGGCCCTATACTGGCTGTTTAGCCACTTATTTATATTGATTTATGTTCTGGACAATATTCTAGAGATCTGTATATATCTCTGTTTATTCTTTTGTCTATAATATCCTATCAGTGAGGCTCATGCATAAAATCATACATAAAAAAACATTTGTTGAATTTCTATTTTCATAGATAGATAGATAGACAGATAGATTTCTAAAAATATAATTTTATATACCACTTACATTTACATTCAACTTTGTTTATAAACTATCCCAAAATAGACTATCGCACTTCTAAATTTTTGTCTATAAATCATTTTTTATTCTTTTCATATATCATGTTTTAACATTTTTATGTATTATAATAGTATTTTTTATAACTTTGTGCTGTTTTGTTTAATGTGATGTATGACTGCAACTCATCAAGTCAAATTCCTTATATTTGCAAACTGAATTAAAAAAATCATAACACTAACATTTTGTTTTCATGAATGAAACAGATACATATTTTAAGACAGGATGATTGAGGAGGTGTACCTTTGATTCTTCCATCAAAGTGAGGGTTAGTGGCCACCTTGAGGCCGGGGTGAGGCATCAGGAAACAGGAGATGTTGGTGAAGCAGGAGTGGATGTGTTTACGCACGTTCTGCAGCTCCTCGTGCTGATTCTCCGAGATCTGCACCACAAACATCACAGGTCAAATCAAGAGGGTTGAAGTTGGTTCATGTGCCTCTGTGCTGTTTTCAGTTAGATATATAACATCACAGAACAGAGCACATTAACTTGAATTTCATAAAATCCAAATTCAAACAAAAACTGCAGATGTTTAACAAAAGACCAATCTTTCACCTTGAGTATATCTGTAATTACTTTAGAAAAGAAAATGAGAAAAACATCTTTAAGGAAAATAAACTTTCTGATCAGACTGAATTGAAAGTGAATCGACCTTCAGCCTCTTCTCGAGGAACTTCATGCCTCCTTCCTGTCCGTAAGGAAACTCATATGGAAAACTCCAGTCTCGAACAAGGAAAATCATGGACTGGAAAGAAAATATATTGAGAGTTACCATACGACCATTGCTTGCGAGCATTTCACCTTACTTTGAGTATGAGAGAGAGTGCGCAGTGTCAGGTAAATTGTACATCACAGATTTAGGAGTCATTACACTCCCATACAACAAGCCTCAACCTCAAGCTGGTTATAAGTAACACCTAGACTAATTTGTAAATGGATTCATACACAGTGACAGGACTGTATGTAAATTGCATTATTGCTGCAAAACCATGAAATGAAATGAATATACCTGGAATGGCTTGAGGAAAGTCTCCTCCATCGCTAATCTGCCGTACTCAGTGAAGAGCTAAAATAAAATGGAAAGGCAAAAATCAGTGGATGTGTGAAATCTTGGGACTATCTGTTGAAGTACCACAGCTTTCTCCGTGAAAGGTTATTTATTCCCACTACAACAGCTCACATTAACAGCACTGGGAGGGAGCTGTGAATTTGTTTATGTGAAATTCACCCGGAGCACATAAACTCAAAATTGCGATATATCTAATTGTCTGCTTGTACAGCTCTCCATTATGGTGGTATTTCTTTAACTGGATATATGTTTCTGTATGTATGTTCAGTATTTTTCTGTTATGCATCAAAACAAGTAGCATTTTTGGGCAGCAAAAACAGTTCTGAATGGTGATGTTGCTCTAAATATCCTTTATTATGTATTCAGGAAAGCGTTAATGTTAATGTTTACCTGCAAGTGCTGAAGGTCATCCTCCTGTACATTCTGTGAGATGTTGTATACCTGAAAAAAAAGAAAAAAAAACATGCACATACAGTATTGTTTCTTTACACCGGTTCCTAGCAAAATCACTGTGCACCTATTTAATGAAACCATTTTGGCATAAAGAGGGACCAGCTATTGTTCTGGATTGATTAAAAAAAACAGCAAAATGTCAAACAAGCAAAAACAGGCAGACCATTTTATTTCTTGATCGTCATATTCTTTAAAACCCAAATGCATGTTCATCACCTCCATCCATGCACCAGCTCATGCACATAAATATGCACAGAGGTTATTATATTTTTTAATCAAAGTTAACTGCACCTGCATGGAGCTTATCATGGTGCTTAGTGCAAACACAGTGGCTGAGTCCCTCAGAGTCGACTGGCTGTCAAAGGTGCCCTGGGTGTCCATCAGCAGCACAGCAACCTGTGGAAACAGACAGGGTAAGACTTTCATCTGTGCCTCCTATTTAAGGAAGCTTCCGTGTTTCTTGAGCCTCTTTTATGCTGAATATGAAAAACGTAATTTAGTGTGTGTGATTGTTGGGGAGGATTACACAGAGAGAGTTCATAAAAAGCTTTACATAATTACAGAAGAAATAATATACTGAAAATGAAGTAAGGGACTGAGACAAATGAAAAGGATCAAAATCAGTACATATAAGAGGGTAAATTGTTTCATAAAAGCCAAATTAAAAAGATTTAGCTGGCCTGAGTTCACCAGCAAATCGTTCCACAGTCTCAGGGCACTTTTGCTGAACACAAGGTCAGCTTTTGTTTTAAATCTGGACTGAGGAGGTGCCAGAGAGGGGTTAAAAGATCTGCAGTATAGTAGCTAGGGGTCAAAACTTGCTGAGATTTAAAAATGATCAGTAAAATCTTGAAATACATTCTCAAACTGAATGGAAACCAGTGAAACTGTGCTTAAAAAATCATAAAGTACTGTCTTATCATGCTGGATTGTGTCAGGCCCTGGGATACTGCTTTATTCAATTAGAGAATGGTACAAAGACTCAACCTTTCTTCCGTCTGGCTTGTCCACCAGGAAGACCTCGCTCCAGATCTGGATTCCTGTGGTCTCCCTCTCTGATCCGCCCCTCCAGGAGAAGCCGGTCAGAGGCTCCTCTGGATCGCCCAGCCACTCCTCAGACGCCTGCACAGCAGGGAGTCAGAGGGTTACTTCCTGAGGTCAGTTTCTCTGGGAAACTACAAAAGAATTATCACTATATTGAACTTCAACTACTGTATATTGTGTGTGTGTGAATTCATTCTTCACTTAAAGGCAGGAATGTATCCTATTGTTTCTTGTTTCCCTGCCATTGAACAGGTGGTGGGTGGATCTGCTTTCAGGAGCTGCTAACACTAAAAAAAATTATTAGACTGGGTTTCATGATTTTCTAAGTCCTGTTTCAGAGTCTTTTCAATCCTGACAAGAATGAAATTTTGGTTGAATGGATGGATACTATTATTATTATGTTATGTTATGTTATGTTATGTTATGTTATGTTATGTTATTTAGTTATTTAGTTATTTGCATGAAAACTGACAAAATTAAAGATATTGAATATCAGGATAAAATATCAGCTAGTGGTATTTTCGATACAAAAATATTGTTTTGAACTTCAAAAACCTTTATCAGTGAAACCATATGAATGCATATCGACATGTAAAAGCATATACACTCTTCTGAAGAAGCAGTAATTTAGTTAGTATTCACACTTCATTAAGGAGCTTTAACAGCTGAAGTTGGGCAATATGGACAAAATCAAATGTCAGATTATGTTTGACCAAATATCTTGAAATCAATATTGTGATGAAATTGTAGGGATTATTGGTGTTTTTGTAGGATACACAAACACAAGCTTTTTGATAAACAGCCATTAGTAATGTGGATTTGATGACCAAGCAGGTAGAGGCAAATGATAGAACAACTAGAAATGTCTAATAAAAAGGTAATACTGCTAAGTAACTTTTAAAACCAGGAAAAGACAACATGTATGCCATATCATGAAAATATCCAAAATCTTAGTCTCCTAGTCTCATTACACTGATATAATATCAATATATACCTCAAACAACAACAATAAAACATCCTGTGCATTGCATTTTGGGGGGAAGACTGAAAGGTTACAGTCTCACTCCTGATTCAAAAGATTTTCTCCACCACAGCAGAGATGCAGACACTTACATGGTTGTACATGTAGCGCAGCATGAAGTCCATGAGGAAGGACTTGCCCTTGCGGAAGGCCCCGGCCACAGAGATGGCCACCACCTCGCGGTCTCTGACCTCCTCTGCTAGCAGGATGCGACTCAGCGCTGCCTCGTCCAGCTCGAAGGTGTGATCATCCTTCACCAGCAGGACCTGGACGGGACGGGCCCGTCCATCTGGCTCCTCCTCCTCTGAGCTCCAGTCATACACATTCTTGTCACTGAAGGACCCTATGGGAGCGAAAAAGTTTTAATTCAGCTCAAGAGAATGAGGGGAAAGACCCTGACAGAAATAGAAAAGATCTTCTGCTTGGGATATTTTCAACATTGAATATGGTTCTATGCAGAGAGAAGGCAAAATATCTGAATTAAGCTGTCATTAGTTCAATTTGTACACAGCATGGTGGTGTTAACAGTTATTCTCCATACTGACATATCTAATATCCCTTTCTGTGTCACTGCTTGTAGTTTTAATCGGAAAGTCAGCTTAAATGTTGTGTTATCACATATGAGAATGATTAACAGCCACAATTTGTCAGTGATGGCGGGCAAATTCAGCACTCCATTAAACAATGAAACAGGAAGAATGAGTCCATTATGCCTGTGTGGAAGCCCCAGATCAATAGCATATCCAGAAAGCTTGTTATTACCAATAATGAATCATGCTATGCTAACCCATCTGTTCATATGCAGTGACATCCTGTGCGTTCAGAGCTACATCCAGTGCTTTCTGGGCAGTGACTCAGTCTGTTTCCTATCTCTGCTGTCTCATGTAGAGTGTGCAAATTGCATGACCTTACTGTACAGATACGCTTACGTGGTGATGCAGTGATCTGATGGTTTTCACTGGACTGCATCAAAATTTGAGCTTGCAAATCCCATCCTTGGAAAACATTATGCTTTACGCTAGAGCAAAGTTGCCTGGCTTAGGCTATGTAATGTTTGCAAAGCTCTGTTCCCAAAAGAAGATCTCTGGGAAAAGGGAGAATATCCTCATCTATGTCAATGACACAGGTCTGAATGGTTGTGACTGTGATTTTGACAGGAAAGCTGCAAATGATGCCTTAAAATTAAGTCTCATATAGGCACAGTGACAGAAGTGTAGCAGACAAAATTTGAAAGTGCATTAAATGAATGCAGGCTGCCAAAGATGCATAGTGAATAATTTAAGAAGGAATCATCCGAGGTTTCGTGTTGGACCTGGAGAGGACTGTCAGTTTGAGTTCACATCTCCTGCACGGGCCTCACCCTGTATGAGCCTATTTAACCTGATCATATTGCTGCCCATAAACACGCCCAGCATGCAGGCTGCTGCTGTTCTCCTACTTAACAGCAGCATAAGACGTCAGAAGGCCACTACATCATGCACTGTCTGCTTTAACTGGGTCAGTACAGCTAAACTCTCTCTAATGACAAGCAGCAGCATTTCCCTTCTTTCCTCGGCCCTGATCCAGTCATTCAGTCTTTTTTCCTAGCAGGCCTGTGTCTGCAGCTAGCATTGCAGGCATGGGTCATATTGTGATGGCAATGATAATTAGGATGTGGGTGATCATCATGACCGTGGTGCTGGAAGTGGTGATGATGACAGTGACAATGCTGGGGATGAAATGGTGATGATGATGAGAAACTATTTACTGGTGCAATATTGTATGATTCCATGCTAAATGTACCACACATAATTACATTTTTAGGCACACTGTGATGAACAAACGCATAAATCAGTAGGTTGTTCAAAGGCCTCTGGGGCCTGTACCTCTCTGTCAGTGTATTTTAAGTGTGCTATTACTTGTACTTTCCAGAATGTTGATGCCTTTAAAATTGCATTCTTTAATGCTTGTAATCGTTGTTACTGATCCGAAATAACTGAAAATGTCTGTTGCTATAAACCACAATGTCTGTATTATAAATGTTCAGCCTTAGTGTCAAACAGAAACACGATTAATTTTCCTCTACTAATTATATCATATATTATCAGCATCAAAATAGACACCGGACCATTGAGCGGTGATGAAATCCCATATAAACAACTGCTTCATCATGGAGACTAAAATAAACATCTAATTAGCTGCATTGCTTACAGCCTTGCATCGAGAGGATTAAAGAAAAGGAACGCGCGACAAGGAAATATCAAATATTGTACATACACTCACCCCAGCTGTCTCTGTCTTTTCGGTTTCTCGCCATAATGTTATCCTTATCCCCCTATAATTGTTAATGAACGACCCTAGTCGGTAGTCATGAGTATCGGGATAGGGAGGATGCCCAATCCACACCAATACGATGCTCTTGTTACAGGAGGATGATGGAGCTTTTATTCCTAGCCTGTTGCGGTATTTATACACGTCACCAGGGGGCAATGTTGTCTGTTATTTGTCCAGATGTACAGCAAGGTGAGACAAAGTCTTCATATTACTACAGTAAATTACTAACAAACTGCAGAAACTACTGTGGTCAGTTACAAATTCATTCCTCCTTCCCCGTGTATGGGTTCTGTAATTACGTCCAACTCTCTTCCTACCTGCTTTGTAAATAACAACACAGACATTTTCAACTTTCATCGGTAGATGGCGGTAGTCGCACATAATTTGTTACCATGCTGCCTTCAAAAGCTGTCAAAATATTACCTCACTAGTTGATCGTACGTGAATGAAACAGCCTAGCTGTAAATAGGAGTGGGAATGTCTGAATTATCCAGGATGGGCATGGTACCGAGATGTGAATTTTATGGATGGAGGGTTACCGTTAGCATGGTAAACATGGTAAAAGTGGTGTGTACTAAAACGTTTGGGTGGATGAGCAAAGTACAACATCAATAACATGCTTATACAGATTGTATCCTCTTTATTCTACCGCTGCAACTCAAAGTAGCTGTGCGTCGCTTGATTTATAAAATAAAACAACATACCTCAAAAGCTAGCTTCGCTGCAGGCTCTGTTTTGTTAATCTTTCAGAAGTAGTTGACTGCGGTACAAGATGTATTTACGACTTGCGATCGAATGGCAAACATACACGGAGAACTTGAATGCAACACCAGAGCCCTCTACTGCTAAGAAAGATTAGCTACACAGACTGTTGCGTTTCGAGTGACTTGGATACGTCTCAGAATAAAACTTAAATATTCGTGTAGTTTTCTAGTTACAGTTTTTGACGCGAATGTGAAACTTCTCTAAAACTGTCAGTGTGTTGAAATGACATGTCAACGTTTTAACCTGATGCTGGAATTCCTGCGAGTGAACTCAACTGCAACGTCTGCTGTTGCAGGACAGAGGAGAGAGTGAACAGCGGCAACAGCCAACTGAAGTTTACAGTTTCCTCGAGAACAAAGGGACGCGTCTGTTTTGGATGGTTATTCGACGCCACACTAGAGTTTAAACGTTTCAAAAAGATTTAACATGCAAGACTTACTCATCCACTGTGTTTATACAGTAAAAGGTAAGCTCAATTGAACTTAGAACCAACAGCTACGAAGCTAACGTTAGCAAGATAGCATTAGCTGTGTAGCCTGGATGCTAAGCCCCCTCACTCAGACTTGGCTCGGGCTATTTGCTGGAACTGACCATAATGTCTTTGCCATACACAGGCTGCTGTTGTAGTCATAGTCGACGTATTTTTATTTGACCTCTTTATAACTGAAAATTTGAGTCTAAGTAATTCGAGTCCTAGCTTTAAGAGAAACAAATGTTTCGTAACGTTCTGTGACAGTATACCATCCATTTCCAAAATAATTTGTGATCCTGTCTGTTATTTCTGTTTTTACTGGCGTGCATAGTATCATAACGTTACTAAAACTATGTCACTCTCATGTCTGTCACTGAGTTATTTTCCTTGAGTGCTTACATAAGCGTTTCTCAGCAGCTTTTGCTTCAAAACTTTTCTCATTATCTCATTTATCAGGACATGGACCAGGGGAAGAACCGTCTATGTAACAGTTGTTAAGTTCCCTACCTCCACTTCATCAAACCACTTCGTTGCATTTGATCAGGCTAACTAAATGTAAAGGATCATTTGTGTCAACGAGCCATCTAGCTGCCATGGACGTCTTTCCCCGGCCAAGTGGCGAAATTCAGAGAAGGAACCCACAACAGGATTTTGAGCTCATTCAGCGGGTGGGAAGTGGCACATATGGAGACGTGTACAAGGTAATAGGACTTGGTACCACAGCTTGTCATTATAGTTTGAGATATGTTCAACCATGTGCACATCATCACATGACTAATCAACCTTCATCCTAATTTAAGGCAGTGTTGTTTGTAAGCCATGAAAACATATGGTTAACACATTTGACAGTAGCTGTTAAATGAGGACCAAGTGCTGCATCTGTTGTACTTGCTTCCCTCAGCAAGACAAAAATACATCATTTCTAATAGCTGAAATGTTGCATTATTAACCATGTCTACATTACAACTAATTTCAGAGGTTACCTTTTTTTTTGGAAGAAGGTTATTGTAGGATTGAGTAAATATTTGCATTCATAAGGAGCTGGCACATAATTGCACTGCACAAACGTAAAATAGTTTGGGGATATTAACTTTTTGCTGCCTGTACGATTATTTCTTATTATTAGTTTTAGAGAACAATTATCTTAATAAACAAGATAATTCATCAGGTGTTTTCATCCTTTCTGTTGGGTCAGGTGAGATGTGTTTATGTTGTAGAATTTTCTTGTTTATTCATCCACCACAGATGACTAAGCGGCCAGCTTGATCCAATGTGTGATAGTTCAGGCTGCCTGTCATGGCCCCTCGCCTCACAAAGCCATCTCTGGCAAGCAGCCCCCCTCCAGACAGGCCACCGGTGGAATGCTGCGCCTGGTATTCTCCCAGAGCTCACAGGCTCAGGGCTGCGGCGGGGTGAAATACGATCAGGCCCCTGTCCAAACACGCGTTCGCTATGGGTGTGTTCTGTGGTGCACTGACAGCGGAAATACTCAAAATTGGGAAAAGTCCTCTGGCCTTCTTTGCACAGTTGAATTTTAATAGGCAGGCATGCTGTGCATTGGATTAATGCAGATGATTGTCTACGTTTGATGGGACGATCACATCTTGATTATAATTCTTTAAATAGTGCCTGACTGATTTTTAAGGCCTGATACCATTTATTTGGAATCACACATTTATACCATTTTACCCTAACACTGATTATGATTTATTTTAATCATCAATCAATCATCATAATATATTTGTTTTGCCTTTGCATCAGTGGAGCAAATGTCAGCAGCTGCATAATAGGTGCAGAAAGCAACTTAGTCAGTATTTGTGTCAAAGTTGGTTGCTTGCTTATTTTAAATACCCTTGGTTTCCTTGGTGTCCACATCTTGACTACAGTGAGTTGAGCCTCCCCTAGAAGTAGACCTAGACCTCAGGCACACCTGTTTTCCCCAGTTTTGACATGTGACTGATGTAGTGTTAGATCTAGTCTCTTTCAACCTTGTAGAAGATGTCTGCTATTCCAGACTATTCCCTCCTCCAGCCGAAGGTTGTTTAAGGTTGTTAAAGCTGTGTTGTCTGCTTTTTTAGCACATTTTTGAACCTGTGTTTCGAACTTCTCCTTTTTAGGTTTAGTTTTCAGGTTTGGTTTAGCTTCTCTGGGAAGTGTAAGTCTAAACACGGGCTGTGAGTAACTGATCAGCTGTTAACCAAACATAGTTAAAATAGGTTTACGATTCACCAACTACCTAAGTTGAAAATATGCATTTTACAAACCTAAGCCTAATATATGTAATAACTGTGCCAACAGTAAAATATTATCGCAAAACTGTTTTTTTGTCTGTTATATGTTTATGTGTGTGTGTGTGTGTGTGTGTGTGTGTGTGTGTGTGTGTGTGTGTGTGTATGTATGTGGTATCAGTGGCTGAACAATTCCAAACTTTGTGTGGGTGATTGTTTATATGTCTGAGTCACTGGTACATTCTCAGTGTTGAAAGGTGGACATCCTAGAGGCTTTTATGGTTTCTGGATGATTTAGCTGTTCAGCTCAATGCTTCATTCCCAGTCTTGACCTGGATTTGGAACTGAGTGCAGCCTACTTTCAGAAAGGCTAAAAATTTAGAAGATGATGGGTAGATACTTTTTAAATGAATTGGGATAAACTGATCCGTTGTCATTGGGATAATAGAATATAATGCTATAAAGATGGAAATACAGCAATATGAAGAAGGAAGTTAAAGAATCAACATAAATATGTAATATACAGTACGTTTGACTGAATCACAAGTTGGCATCCTTAACAGAGACATTTATAAGTTTACAGATTATCATAAATGAGGAGAGACACTGCTCAGCCCTTCCTTGATGACTAAGCCTGGCCATAGTTTAACCTAATGACATCAAGTTTTGGAGTTTGTTTAAGAGGACCTTTGGTTTAATTGTAGTTTCCCCAGAAAACGTAGCAAAGGTGATCAGTAATTGTGGCACAAATCATGTAACGATGTTGAATTTGCATGATAACATGTTCTCCCTTTGCATGTAGCTGATCATTGCCTCTCCATTTCTCACACTGGCAAAAGGATCATCCATCTGAGATTCATCGCTCTCATACCCATGTAGGCCAAAACTATAGCTGATGCCCCAGCAGTGCATCATGTTACATAATTTTATTGGTTTTGTCGTTGGAGTGAACAGTTGAACAACAATGTATGATTTAAGCTAATACTTCCATCACTTTGATATTACTAGCCTTGCTGAAAATTGTGATGTTTTGTCTTTCAGGCTCGAAATATACAAACAGGAGAGCTTGCTGCTGTGAAGATTATAAAGCTGGAACCAGGTAAGAATGATTACCTCATTTTCTCAGTTTTTCATATCTCAGTAGGGGGGATGCACTGCTGCTTTTTTGGATGGCTGTGTTTATGGCAGAGATCCTGTTGGGGATGGAAGCACAGGAAGAGTCTGGAAAATAAATTGATAATCTCCATGTCTTGAAAGGAATGGATAAAAAGTATTTAAAAAACCGAAAGTGTATTGTATAGTGGCAATAAAATTTAGTGCACATCTTAATGTAGTTGTAAGTCCAGGGTTGTTGCAGATGTTTTTATAGGCTATTTGTTTTGTGATGGAATGAAAGTGCCTATAGTTGTCACACAGTTCAGCCTGTCTGTAAGCATTCATCACATTGAATGTCAACTAAAATATCAAATCCACTGAAAAATGAAGGTGTGGAAAAAGTATGGAGTAAGGGAAATGTCCTCAAATCATATTATGGGACATATCACTTAACACAAGAAAATGAACAGTGAAGCTCAAAGAGTGAAACGTTTGAAGGTGGTCTCAGAACCTGCAGCTTTGCCACCTTCTCTCTCAAGCAGAGACTGTGTGCTAAGAAGGAGAGGAGGATATTTATGACTGTGCTCTGCTTGGGGTCTGGACTGTTGATGACCCAGTGACAGAGTTAGTGTGATCCAGATTAGTGGGATTACAAGAGGGCTTTGTACCACCAGCAACCAGACAAAGCCCGGATGATTACAAGTCATTGAAGGAAGAGATTCCCCTCTGTTTGTTTTCTCTTTCATTCACCCTGTCGCTGTTTGTTTAGTGCTGGGATTGAAGGGCTGTTGACCTTGTGATATGTTTAAGTCTGAAGTTCACTTGTTGATTTTGTCCAGCATTAGCCTAATCATCATGTCATCTGTCGAAACTGTGAGCTCCAGGTGATCTGTCTGAAACGTGCAAATCAAGAAGTCACCATGCTTCTTGTTTTCTCTTTCTCCTCATCAGTCAGCAGAGGTCTTGAGCTCTAATGTAAGGATATACTTTTCTGGAAGGCGGAGGGGATTAGAATGTAATACAGTGTGTCTGTGTGTGTGTGTGAAGCAGAAGATCAGGAGGCTTAGCTGCAAGTTGGAAGGAAGACTGGAGAGAGACAGGTTGTTTTCTTGTGTTCATGACTCTTAAGAACATAAGAAGGTAAATAAATACTCATTAGTAAATTCTACATTTATAGTGCTTATCATGTATGGGAGCTTGCGCATCTTTGGACACTGAACAGGTAAAAAGAAAAGGGCATGAAAATGATTAACAGATCAACAGTGAAAATGGGCCTGGCACTGCACCTTGGCTTTAAGTCTCATTTTCTAGCCTGCTGCCATGCTATGCACAGGCTTCTCAGAAGCACAACCCAGGACTGGTTTTCCCATAAGCATCTTTAGTTAAAGTACATATTTGCTTAATTCACTTATAATGGAACAAAATTGATTTAGTCTCAGCCCAAGTCATCCTGTTTTAACAGGACTCTTTTCTTGCCCTTTGCAAGTGTCACTCCTTTCTATGCGTCAGGTAAACAGCTATGGGCGGACCGTGGAATTAAACTGGTTTGACCAGGAGGAATGACGTTGGTATGAAGGAAGGGACAGAGAAAAGAGCTGGGAGTGTTTAAGCCCTCAGGGTTCAGTCTCTCAGGGGCTGTTGTGACAATTTGGAAGGTGAATGATCATTGCAAAACCAATTTAAGATGGTCTTAATTCAGTGACCATTGAAGGAAAGACTCAAGACTTTAAATTAGGGCATTTTCAAAGTTTTGTTTTTTTTTCCCCCTTCAGTGAAATATTTTATTGTGCATGTCTTATATCTGCAGTGCACAAAGTTAAATGCAGGCCTATACAAACTTGTGACACCATCCTAAAAAGATGTGATGGTTCCCTTCTTGAAAAACAACATCCTTTTTATCACTACTGCTACACCTTGCTGACTTACACCTCATCAGTGGTACATGGTTTTTGCAATGTTTTTGTTTCCGAGAAGTTGGTATTATCCTCCTGGCAGCACTTGTTAGCAATTCTAATTTAAGCCAATTGTATGTGAAGCAATTTCTCTTAATACTGCATACAAGATAATCCATTTACTTTTATAAGCTGTAAGGTTATAGAAGTTGATCATCTCAGAATCAGTAACTCTGAAACGTTTTGAAACGGTATCACAGAGTGCTTGATTAATCACTAATGGGATAGCATTCTTAAAATCACAAAATATCCTCTTTAAATGTCCTGTTGTGCACTTGACAGTTGTCATTTTTGTCTTGTTTTTCCAAAAAATTGAGATGATTGAATCAAGATGATTGACATTTGTTTTTTAATTCACCACAGTGAATTGAAACTTGAAAAGAATGTGATGCATATTCACACCCTGTTTTTTAAAAAGCAGTGAAGAGTGGAGTGGGTGTGAAGAGAGCAGAGGGAAGTGCTCAGTCTGAGAGGAAGTGGCTATGCTTTGAGGCCTCAAGTCACCATGAGAGAATTGTGCGGGGTGAGGGAGGGGGCTTATTATGCATTTTCACTCGACTCAAAGCCCTGCTGAAATTATCCCTGCTCAGATTTTTGTGGCTCTCTGTACCATTTGCTGCATGTCAGAGATACATTTGAAAATGTCTCTGATCAACAGCACTACCTCCTAATGCGAAGTGAATGGAGAGTAACACTGTAATTACAGATGCAGTAACATGTCATTACCACCTAATTAATGAGGACCCGACACTGTGATTTTTCTGTTACCACGTTGTAACTGGTCAAAAAGGCAAATGACTGGGAAAGCATTTCTTTCACATTTGACATTAAAGTTGTACACTAAAGCCATAAAGAAGTTAAAAAGCCTTTTTCTGGGCACCCCGGTGGCTCGTTGCATGGAGTGTGTGCCACGGGTTTGGTTTTGGCCTGCGCCCTTTGCTGCATGTCATCCGCTCGCTCTCCCTGTCGTTCCTGTCTGTCTCTGCTGTCACTGCAGAATAAAGCAGAAATGCCCAAAAAAGTGATGAAAGACAACTTTTATTCGGTATATAAGGGTTTTAGACTGAATACTGGTACCTCATCCTCTCCATGTTAAGCTTAGGTTATGTGTTTTAAGTCTCTCCTGGTGGTTTCTATTGATGTTGGAGAGCACAGTTTCCTCATTCTTGGTACAGAAATGACTACCCCCTCAAGAAATGGACATGGTTTGCTCGTAGCAGTCCCTCAGTGAAGTCAAGTAACTATAGATTTCCTAATCGGGAAGAAGGCGATGAGAGCTTAGGGCGGCTGGGTGCTGAGGAGATAAGAGTAGTAACATGAAGAGGATTTAAGGACAAACTTAAATCAAGCTTCCTTACTTTAAGAGACCTATTTTCAGTAGTACATTAATGGCAGCATCCCAGGCTGAAACAGGTTGGATGTACACTCCGCTCACACTATTTTTTGAGGATTCAAGACAAAACAAGACAATCAAATAGCTTGGCTTACATTTTATTAGTTTCATAATCAATATTGACTTGCACCTCCTTTTGCATAAAGTCTCAGTTAACATAAAGCCTATAAAATATCCTTTATCTCCCCCTTATTGTACACATTCACACACACATTCACATACTCCCTTTATAGATGAGGTACTGTAGGTTTAATAGGGGGATCCAAGGGATAACTTTAACTTGGATTCACTAGGTCATTTTACATTTCATTAAAGGAAGAGGTATTTCTAATATGATGTACTCTTGGTGCATTCAAGCGGGATGCAGGTACATATAGATGGTGTTTTTATATGGCTTAGGCTCACACACAACCTCATGACAGACATACAATAGTTAAATTTTCTCAAGGCTGGGAATATCACTCAACCCACAGATTAGTAGTTGATGTTAAGTTCAAGGCAAATAGAAATTCACTGCAAACCAATGAATTTATCGGTTGGTCTGTATTGCGTGCATTGGCATTCCATCCAGACTTTAATTCAGACACTCACGTGAGAGGTCCCAACCCTCCCAGACAGACTGAAAGCAGGGCTGCTCTGCAGCGATTGCCTCATCAGGCACAAACTGTTTACATGTGTGCTCAAGTAAGAGCCACTGTTGCCATTCACTTATTCCCAATCCTCACCTTCTCTTTAAGACTTCAACAGGTTGAAGAAGGAAAAAAATGCACTCAGACAAATTTAGAAGAATCTAGAATTGAATTTGCCCTCTGTACCATTTTAATTAGGCTGCATCATGAGTCGCCTGGCACAGAGTATTAGGAGCTATGCAGTAACACTAATGCAAGGAAAGAACCCAACGTGTTTTGTTTACAGGCCACAGAAGTAGGTAAAAGCTGAAATTTGCTTATTTACTGGCCAAAGTAGATTTAAGACTTGACACTCTTAACCAGGAACAGAAAATAATTACCACTATTTAGCTCGCAGTAATTTTCAGCCGAGATACATTGTTGCCAACTGTTTACCAAGGAAAGTTGTTATTGGCTATCCAAAAAGACATTAGAAGTCACCAGATGAAGTTAGACGTTAATTTGCATGTCAGTATTTAACCTACGGTCCCTGCTTTTAGCAGAGGAAGGGAGGGCTGTACTGTGCATGAAAAGCGCTGTGATCATCAGACGTCTGGTTTAGACAAACAAGTAGCACAAATTGATATCAGCCGTGCCAAATTGTCACCAAATTTAGGATTAAGCAAAAACATTGTTCCCCATTGTCAAAAAAAGTCACCCGATTTTTTTTTTTTTGCTAGTTGCTTTTGAGAGATAAAAGTTGTCAGGGGCTTTAGAAAAGTTACCAAATTTAGCAACAAAGTCACCGGCAGTGCACAGAAAGTGTGATAATACACAGCCTGTTGTTTGGATGGGGATTTTTCTCTGTCTGAGGCTGTATCCTGTAAATGAGCTTCATCTGGTTCATGCCTGTAATGACCAACTGTCAATAGAGTACTAAAAGCAGGCAGAATCTGATTGATCTCAACCTTGTATTAATGTTCTCCAGAGCCTTGTGTCACTGTACAATTGGGTGCAGCTGGGCACACATATTTTTGTCTTCCTACCAATAGGATGTGTTAGAATGCTTTGCTCAACTGGACAGCAGCCTGGATGTTAGACTACAGAACATAAACTTTGAAAGCAGAAGGTGTTCCTTTTATTGTTATTGGCAATAGTATATCTTTGCTGTATTTACATAATGTTGAAATATTGAAATATATAGTCAAGCAGGGAAGCATTGGAAGATTTTGTGCTGTGGTTTTGGCAAACCAAAGGGAAAGATTAAGTGTTCTCTAAAATACGTTAAGGCCTGCACAGCTTTAATGTTGTACAAATTACCTTGAGTAACGTTATTTACGCACATTTCAAAAAAAAGTATCAACAGGGTTCCATTCCAAAATCTCATATCTGTTGTGGAAAATTAATTAAAAGTGATCAGTTAACATTTCAAATGCATGGGTGATTATATTCTCGCAGCTATTTTGTAATCAAAGGTAAGATTACTTATAAAAGTAACCCAAAATGTGCTTTTATTTAATACCAGCAATCGTTTGTATTTTGTAGTTGTTGGAAGATAGAATGATGGAAGATACATTTTGGAATGAAACTCGTGAAATAATCATCTGCACTGAAAATGAAAATATAATTCTTTGGGTATGTGTGTGTGATTTCTCTCTCTGTTTCCAGGGGATGACTTTTCCATCATACAGCAGGAAATCTTCATGGTGAAGGAATGCATGCACCACAACATTGTGGCCTACTTTGGGAGCTACCTCTGGTAAGAGCCAGCTCTAAATACTAGCGCTTTGTCATTTTGTACTTGATATGTTCCCCTCTCTTGCAGGCAGTCCAAGATAATATGCGGAATTAATTTCTTTCTGTCAAACACATTTAGATTTAAAGCGCGGCTGCCTGAAATTCACATGACTAATTTAATTAGTCACACCTGTGTGTGAAAGTATGACTCAAGTGCTTGAACAGGGCAAACTGGTGCTGACGAGGCCACTCAGTGCCAGGATGCAGCACTCCAATTTTAATGTTTTCTGGCTGGTATCAGGGAGGAAGTAGGGCTGGTCCGCCCACCGCTGCCTGAGACTTCCAGCAGGTTTAACTGGAATATGAGCCTCTGATCTGTTTTATGTGGCTATTATGTTGGAGAGATGCATGTCTTCTCACAGCAGGCTTGTCTTGTACAGTCTCAATACTTACTGTAAAATGTTTCTGCTCAAACCACTGTGCCATGCTTTAATGATTTAAAAGCCAAATTAATGATATCAAAAGAACCACAATTTTATTTGGGGAATTTCCGCATTTCCTCACCAAAACCTTTTGGATGTCCCAGCAGTGTAGATAGTAAATCAATGGTCAATCTAACAATCCTGGGGGAAGTGTCAGAGCTTGTACCGTCCTGCACTGGTATTACAGTTGCACTAGTTTAATTTTTTTTTTTTTTTTTTTT
>OMKZ01019320.1:87357-104339 GCA_900302535.1 Neoniphon sammara
CTCCACCAGTCCCATCACTACTGAATCTGAATCTGTCCCTTCACTGGTCGGTTTGTGAGTCAGCCTAACAGATTAGGTTGATAGAGGTCCAGCAGTTTGTCTGTGGGTCATACGACTAATCCTGCAGCACTGGCACAGGTCCAGGCCACAGTGTGAGGCAGCATGTGTAAAAATAGGCCGAGGATTCACGGAAGAGAAAGTGGCGATAGTGCTGTGCATGATGCCACCGTGTTATTTAATTATCTAGGTGCAGTTAACAGTCCCTCACTCCCTATGAATTTATCGAATAGCATGTCTGGGGCTTCCTAGAGGCCCCGTGGTCTCAGGCATCTACCTTGTAACCATGATGTCCTGGGTTTGAATCCAGCCCAGGACATTGGTCTCATCCGCCCGCCCCCCCCGCTCTATCTCACCCACGTCTTTCCTGTCTCACTTTATTTTCAACCATGTAATAAGGCAAGGGGGAAAAAATGCCAAAAAAAGAAATGCTTGTCTGAATAGTAAGTGATAGTGCAAAGGTTTCTTGTGGAATGTGGTGCTAAATCAACAGTTGTTTGTGCAGGATTTAAGTGAATGTAGCTCAATAGATTGAATAGATTGTGTGCATTTATACCGATTGCAACCTGTCAGGTAAGTTGTGTTTGTGTTGGTAGTTGTAGATAAAGTTTTGTGTTGTGTTGTGATTGTCCCGTCAGAGCGCTGTGACTGTTGCTAATTGAGTTAATCTGGGTCGATGTAGTAATACTAGTTGTAGGATTAATGTCTGTGGTGGACGTTTGTCGTCGTTTCCATCTGTAGCTGTACATCCTTCATAGTGTGTGCTTGTAATATGTGTGTCTTCTTGTTTTGGTCTCTGTGATCGTCTGTTCAAGAGTATCTCCTGTTTGATTTTGCTGATATTTCTCACTATTATGTCTGACTTTCCTCCTATCTGAAGCAAACAATGGGACAGACCAAGGAGGGCCATGCTCAAGTCCTAGCTTCATTGAGGGACACAGGGGGGACGCAGGTTAGTGAGAGTGTAGTAGGACAGTGTGTGTATGCCTACTTCCCAAGCTCACACCAAAGAGTCCCCTGAGAAATAAGATAATGTGGTGGCATATAAGCGAAAAGTGATACTAAAAAAAAGATCGTTTCCTCTTCATGGGGTGGCTGCCTGCTTTTGGCTTCAGCGGTTGACTAAATTGGTCTCTGTGACGTCTGGGTTGCTGTCAAGACTAACTGAAATAAATTGAAGTTATGGATGACTAATACAATGCTGACAATGTTGATGGATTTTGACATCCTTTCACTGTACATATCACCACTGAAGAAGCTGAATAATTTCTCAACTTTGCTTTCTGAAGTTTTATCGCACTCTGTGTTGGTTTCAGGAAGTCTGGTTGTGACTCAGCTGCACTTTTATCAGCACCTCAAGTACTTCACCACCTCAACATTGTCAGCATACCTTAAGCAGAAAAATAACCAGGAAATAAATCTGTGTTTGGTCTAATTCCTAAACACAAACTTTCTTTGTTAATGAAATGAACAAGAAGCTGATTATGTGGTGGATTTATAGGCAGGTTGTTTGCTTTTTCTTTTCTTCTGTGAGTTCAACAGCAGCATGTCATGTTTATACTGGACACTGAACTGGTCTCCTCTATTGGATCAACTGTTTGACAGCGCTTGACCTCAAACCTAAACTAAGAGGAATCTGCGTTGTGTCATCTATTTCTAATTCATGTCTTCTCACCAATATTTACCTGAAAGGAAACGCTCTGGTCAGTGTCAAGTATGATCTGTGTTTGTCTTTGGAGATCTGCTCATCCTGAGCTCCAGACCAAATATTCAAATTGTGTAATAAATCAATAAAAGTCTCTCTAGCTAAGGAAGTTGCATTGTATTGCAAGGAGCGGTCCTGTTTTTTGGTCATTCTTTCACCTGACTTCATGGTTTCCTGGTAAGATTGGTCTCAGTGTTTACCTAGGCTGCCTGTATTAATGCACAAAGATACTCCTGAGGCTTGGTGTTTCTTGAAGTCTTGGGCACTGATGCCCTCTAGTGCCAAAGGTGTATGCCAGAGCAAAATATTAACTGAGCTTAATTTATGTCATTCACAGTCGACAAGGTCCAGTTTGAACCTCCGCTCCGGAAAGAAACTGAAGCTCATTCTGAAATGGTGACAGTTTTGTTCAGTCCAATTTCTGGAAAATAGTCCTAATCAGAATTTTATATAATTGCTTTCTCAGGTAGTCCATTCTTTTTTGATTTCTAATCAGCTAATCATACTTGTACAGTATATGTGGAAAAATAATACTGTGCAATTAACTGCAAAAACTACAGCTTTCTCTTCCTAATTTTGTGCATGTGTATGGCTTTCCACAGGATGTGAGTAAAGACAATGACTTCTCTTCCCCCTGGAGTCCCTTTGCTGAGGGAGGAATAACAACCAGGTAATCCATGGAAACTGTTGTCATGGGAACTGTTACGTTCTTTTTTCCCCCTTTTTTCTTTATCTGACTGAATTCTGTCATTCATGAGGCCGTAGGAAAACGGAGACACATGCACATGTAAAAGCGTGCATGCATGAGTTTTTGGTGTAAATTAATCTTCAGGGATGGGATAGGTGCAATATTCAAGTTTTGTTGCTCTGTCAACCCAAAAATTTATAGGAATTTGTTTCAGTGCATGCTTGTATTAAAAATAAGACATCATAAAATGCAAACGTTTACAGAATAACAGTAAAATATGTAGTATAGAGAAGTGTTGGACCAAATAAATAAAACTATGGTATAAAAAGACTTCTCAGAAAGAGAAGTGTGTTGGTTTTATGTTCATTGAAGTATTAGATTCAGTACTATGTAAGAGCCTGTATTTCTGTGATTTTTGTTTGTTTGTTTTTTGGCAATAATTTGTTGAATGCTCCCTATACTCACTGTCTTTGATATTAACCTCTATTCACTGTACCCTGGAGTTAACCTGCTTCAGTGCATGACCTCACTTGCCTTCCACCTGCAGTTTGCAATGCTAGTTTAGCTTATAAGGTCCCGGTCACTTGTCCGTGTGCTTTGACTGTGTTTCTGCTTCCACTTCTCTCTGTCCTCTTTCGCCTGTCTCTTTCTCTCTCTCTCGTCTCGTCCCTCTAAGGAGTCTTCTCAAAAGCGTTGAGGAGGAATTGTTCATACGGTAACACTAACTCAGCGTGTCCTGTAGTACGCCGTCCACTTCACCCCCCTCCCCACTGCTGGTTTGATGCCCACCATGTCCATGAATAGCCCTCCCTGGCACCCTTCCATTCGCCATGTGTGGTGTGATTTAGCTGTAGACCCAAACTGTGACTAGGTCTGTGTACCTGCCTGCTTAGTTTTAGAAAGGCAGGTGGGTTAGAGAAAGAAATAGGACAGTGCTCTCCCACTTGACCTAAATGTCAGTGTGTAGCATTCACATAAAATTGCTTGTTCCTGCAGGGACAAGGCTGTAGTGTCTAATACTGGTGTTTTAATAGGTGTGTGTATGGCTGACAGGTCCCTGTGAATAAAGTCAGCACCATCCAAAGAATTTGGCATCTACTGAGGCCCGGGGCGCTTTGCTTTGAGTGTAGTTTTGTGTGTAACTGAATAGTCTGCATCTATTATAGAGCTAAACAGATGGCATTTACAGTTCTGAGGTTTGTCCACTAACCCCTTTTTGTCCAAAATGCTAATTTTACACACTTAAAAGAGGTTCGTGTGTATCTGATTTTCTACCAGTGGAATAAGTTACAAATAAACCCAGAAATTTGAATTCCTTCTGCAAAGATGTAGTGGAGCATAAACCCACTGGAGCTCAGTTTCTTTTTAGAATGGTTCACCCACTATTTTGAGCTTTATACAGTGCTTTAACCTTGCTGTAAACATTGTAGTAAGTAATTTTAGACTCCATAGATGTTTGTTCGAAGTATAGAGCCGTGAATGAAAAAACTTAACTGCATCAATACTATCCTGGAAAACTTTGTGGTTTCTGCTCCATGGTAATCACCAACTGGAGTGGTTAGTTGATCCACATTATTATTTACCGCTACATCACCGCCCCTGTCCCTTTCCAACAGAGTCATACTCTCTCTCCATGGGAGGGGCTTTTCATAAACATTTGCTCCATAAACACCTCTCCTTGGCTCTGATGTCTCTTGACTTCCCTACTGATTACCATAATTTTCTCCTTCAGGGGGCACATTGCTCATCTGGAAGATGCCTTTGAGGAAGTAGAGCTGTAAGTGATGATTACACATTTTCATGTCATCATTAACATTCATTGTGGTAGTTCACATCTTTCTTAAAAAAAAAAAAAAAACTGCCATTTCAGGTCAACCCTCAAGCCAGGGGTTCCTCCTCCTCTGCCTCCGAAGGTGAGACCTGAAATTATTAATGTTTTTTTAATGTGTGTTTTTATATGTAACACTGGTTTTGTGTAGCTGAATGAGTAGATCATGACACAGGATTAGAGGTCACCCCTGTTATAAGTGAATGCATTGGAGGGTACTTTGGTTAAACATATTCAAGTGGCACGTTATGCTTCTTTCACAATCTGTGTAACATCAATCTGTTTTCACGCTTTCTCTTGGCCTTCACCTCCGTCCTCTCTCAGCCACGATTGAACAGCTCATCAGACGAGCCAGGCCTTAACGATGAAAGGTGTCTGACAGTGCGGAGGTTCCCCAACTCGGAGAACGGGCCCAGCCAGGTGGCCCGCAGACAGAGCACCCCTGAGCAGGGTAACAAGGAGCACTCGTCCCCAGATTTCCTCTCTGCCAGCGTTAGCAGTCCTGGCCTCCTCTCTCATGCCTCTGATCCTGGTGAGTCCCAGTACTTCTCTAATTACTCAATTTCCTGTACTGTTTGGTTTTGCCTATTCACATTCAAGCACCTCTTCATATCAACTTGGCCTTGAATTGGTTTTTCTTCTCCTTTCTAAATGAACGTTTGTTTCATTTTTTCAAGCTCTCAGTAAATCTAAATGTGAAGGTAAGGGAGCCAGATGTAAATGTGTCTCCTTTGATTTAGATACTTTAAACTGTGTAATATGATTGATACTTATGCTGGAAATGAAATGTTTTATCTGCCTGCTCTTTCAGATAACGATTCAGATGGCAGCATGAATGGAGGCAGTCCCAAGCCGCCACCCAACCGACCCCATCGGAAGGAGAAAAAGGAATTCCCTGTGAGTTTTAAGATATTTTATAAAATACTGAACTTGCAATATACATCACAATCAAGACAGCCACACATCTCATCTTCAGTTTCATTGAGTTGTGGAATGAAAATGCTGTCTGTGGATTTAGAGTCTATATTTTATACATGGACTGTGTCCAAGTAACTGGCTGCACTGAAACCTCAAGTATGATGTTTTTCCTTTGTTGGATCCAGACCCACTGACAGTTAAAGAGGGGGATTTGGCATCTATTTATGTTAAATATTTAATTGACTTTGAAAGAACACCAAAATAATAAAAAGTAGTTTAGATTGTTTTTTGTTTGGCACATTGTTGAGGTTGGAACTGTTTTTAGCAGTGATAAGCCAGCTGAAGTTAGCATAACTGTTTCTGGTTTTGGTCTGCGTGCTCTGCATCAATCTTACGGATGGTTTTTGTTTCTTTTTAGAAACCAGCTATCAATGGCCTGCCACCCACTCCTAAAGTACTGGTGAGTGAATCGTCTGCATTGTCCTTCTCAGTTCTCACTCATTCCTGGTGGATTGGTTTTATGGACACTGTTATTAAACTCTGCCTGAACTGCTGCTGAACATAGAAGTTTGGGGTCCGCAAAACTGTTTGCTTGTCGTTCTTTCTGGTTCCTTTTGGCGAATGGACAAAGTGATGAACTCCAGGCTCAGCTCCAACTTCCAGCTTCTTAAACCCTGGCTGACATTTTAGCAATTCACCAAGACAGAGGCTTGGCTTTGCTTTAGTTGGATTGTCTCTCATTGCAGATGGGAGCCTGTTTCTCAAAAGTGTTTGATGGCTGCCCGCTGAAGATCAACTGTGCCACATCATGGATTCATCCAGATACCAAAGGTAAAGCTTCTGTACTGAAAATGTGTGTTTATGTACTATATTCATTCAGCTGTATCTGTACACACACACATAACATAAACACTCAGTTTGATGCAACAGCCACCACACGTACACACATATAATTAGTATATTCTGTTAAAACCAGTGCTGTGAGGGTTATTGTTTGTTTTTTTCTCCCAGACCAATACCTAATCTTTGGGACGGAGGATGGCATCTATACGCTGAATCTGAATGAGCTACATGAGGCCACAATGGAGCAGGTAAGAACAACAGTGTTTCTATAGACCAAAATCAACCCATGTAACCATAGTATTTTTGGCAGAAAGACATAAATCCATTTTTTATCACTTTCAGATTAATTCGTTTGAATTTTCTGAAACAAGACAGCAAGAAAGAGACAGTCTTTTTTTTTTTTCTTTTTTTTTTGATAAATCTCGAGGCTGTCACCCCCAGCTGTCCCTCACCTCTTCATTGACAGTTTATCCCTGACTGTGTGCTGACTCAGGCCTCTTTGAATTCCTCTTTCAGCTGTTCCCAAGGAAGTGCACATGGCTCTACATTATCAACAATAACCTGATGTCTTTATCAGGTAAGTGACAGACTTATCACAGCCTCCTGCTTCACTGGGCTCTGCCATAACCTGCTGCTTCTTTTGTCCTGTGTTAACTGGCTGCCCCTGAGGGCAACACAATCACTCCATATCTGCGGCCCTAAAATAACAGTTTGTTTGTTTGCCATCATAGCCTGTGGACAGAGCCTCAATAAAGGCTCTGTCCTTGTGGCAGAGTGACTCATGAGTGACACATCTGTCTTGAAAGCCTGCTCTTCCATGGGTGAACTGCCCAGATATATTGATCTTTGTAGACTACAATACTGCCTGGCAGCAAAAGCAAACAGGCTGTTTAGATCAATAAATAGAGAGGGAAAGTTTGTCAATAACTATGAGACAACAGTGATGCTCTTATATTTGGCCACAGGTTGTCAACCAAAAGCCAAGACCTTTTATAAGTTCAATGTTTGATTATCAGAAGCTTTGCTATTTGTTGTCAGAAAACGCAAATCATCCATTATTTCTCTCCAAGCTGCCTATCTTTAGCTGTCCTAAGAGCCAAAGCCTTTTCTCAGTTTAACAGTTGGTATGGGATTACAAAGCGTGAGGTCTACTTTCGGTTTTACCTTAGCAGTTTGCCCCTCAGTATACTTAACCTCTGTTCTCTTCTCCTTTTCCCTTGGACACTGTCCATCCTCCTCTCGTCTGGCTTGATTTGATATTCTACTAACTGGCTTCATCAGAAGGTAATCATGCTTCACATCATCGCCACACTCCTGTTTTTACCCCCTGTTCACATCTAACCTCTCCAAACATGAAAGCTGCTTCAAGGGATCCAGCTTTTATAGGGCAAACTGAGCTGAATTATAGATGTAGTTTATTTGGCCAAGATAGTCCACCAAATTGCTGTGTTAACCCTTTTAATCTTTTTTTTTTTTCCTCAAAGCTGCTGTCAAATTTTAAATGTGATCTTTCTACTGTCTTTGGTGAAATTACTCAAAAATATAATGAAAAATACTTAAATTTTGTGAGCCTGAGCCTGTATGTGCAGTATTACAGACAAATTGAAGAAGAGACAGGACTATGACGCTGGTTTACAAAAGTGCAAAATGTATTAAATGTGTTGACCCATAAGGCTGATGATTTAACATATACTGCTCTAGGGAAAACCTTCCAGCTGTATTCCCACAACCTCATCGGGCTGTTTGAGCAGCTGAAGAAGCCCGGCCTGGCTGCTCAGTTCCAGACTCATCGCTTCCCAGACAGAATTTTACCCAGGTGAGATGAACACACCTGTTTTGTTTTGTTTTTTTTTTCTGGTTTGCACAGACTTTCCTGGCTCAGGCTGAATGTTTTCTAAGCATTAGGGATGTGCATCTCACCCCCTGAGGCCGATTTGATGCGCATCTCAATACATAATCGACAATACAATGCATCTAGATACATTATAAGTAGCCAACAGATAATTACGATTTGATTCAGCCATGTCACGATTCAATACAATACAATACAATGCAACAGTGTGAATCTTTATTTTTTGATTCTGCTAATGCTGTAGTTCTGCTATTAGTTTCGAGAAGAAATCCTGATAGATTTACTGAATCCAGTGACAGGAGAGAGAGACAGAGGGACAGATGGTATTAACATTATTCGGGATCTCATTTGTTGGTAGTAAAGCATGCAAATCATTCAACTGTAAACAATACTTCAAAACAGTCCACTGTTTATAATGCATTTTCCAATATTAAGAGTGCTGTGGCTTTTGTAGTGAAATCTGCTTGTGCAGAGGAAGTGAGCTTTCAAGGAACATGTTGATGGGACCTTTATCCATGCTGGAAGCAGCAGGTGGAGTCATGGGGGAAGCAGCCGTTTGTTCTCCCAAAGTGACTCCATCACGCCTCTGGATGTGGATCGCATTAGTGATGCTACCTGTGTATTTCACTGCTGTTCAGCACATTTTGTGTATTGCAAAACTTTTATATAGTTTACCCTTCTTATAAAATCTGTAGTTAGTCCACACTTTTGAATGTGGATTCTATGCATTGGTGAATCGTTAAACCCCTTCTAAGCATGCATGCTGTTTTTCAGCAACACCCTGCTTTACATTGATACCGTCAAATACTTTGACAACTTGGACCTCCCCAGATTAACCACATTGCTCTACTGTTGGCCATTGAGCAGCCTCAGATCCTCCCAGCTGGCCCAGGGATTTCAACTATTCACTCTTTGGTCCCAAGCCTGCTTCTCTAATGTTAAGGCTCCTGCTGCATTCCTGCTGTGCTGTCCCCTGTTTCCATACTCCTTGTCACTCCTTCTGTACCACCTCCCACCATGAAAAAACAAGTAACTACTGATGTAGACTGGAAAATAAGGAACAGAATGGAGAACAACTGACCTACTTCCCCGATTCTAGACGTCATCAGCTCTTTCAAGGCTGCGGTTGCAAGTTGACTGTTTTCTCTCCACAGGAGATTCGCCTTGACAACTAAGATCCCGGACACAAAGGGCTGTCACAAGTGCTGCATTGGTGAGTGGCCTTTCCCTCCCAACCACCCAAATATTGGTTTCTTTCTGTCTCTTCTCTATCAGTGGTCACTGAACTTGTATTAAGCTGTGTCAATACACTGTGTTCGTCTTCTTAAGGAAACATCTCCTCACTAGTCAAACATGGTTACACTCGCCTTCTACAAATAAAAGTCAAAACACAGAAACATTTTGTTTTGCTGCAACACTTTTGACCCTTTTTAGTGCTTTTAATATTATGTGTTTATGTGAATGTTTTTTGCACCATTTGACCTCTTTGTAATTTTATTATTTTCTCGGAGTTTCTTCTAGTTGAGGTTTTAATTGCCAAGGACCTCCTCTGCATTGCTCACTCCAGCAGCGCTCATTTTGTCCCTTTACTTCACAGTGAGAAACCCATATACAGGCCACAAGTATCTGTGTGGAGCGCTGCAGTCTGGGATTGTCCTGCTGCAGTGGTATGAGCCCATGCAGAGGTTTATGCTCATCAAGGTCAGTGGGGTATTTTGCTCAAACAGACCAGTGTTTTTCCTCCAGCAATTTTCCTAATAGGCCTACATGTTTTTACTGCAAAGCTGCACTGTACTATTTTTCCAAGGAGCACATCTGTTGTTAAATTTTAAAGTCTAGCTGTGCAAGAAGCAGAGAAGGAGCAGGATGAGTAAAATAGACTGGAAAAGCTCGTCCCAGTGCTGCTGTGAAACTCAAGATGCACATGTTTCTTTGTCAGTTTTACAGGGAGCATGAATTAAATTTTACAAGCGAATGCTACCAAAGTGTTAACACTGTAGGACGTTGTACTAATTTTACACAACAACATAAATTACATTTCTTTTTTCCACTCAGAACACTCTTTGACACGTCTCTCATGTCTGTCCCCTCTTCCTCTTGTAGCACTTCGACTTCCCTCTGCCCAGCCCGCTGAAGGTGTTTGAGATGCTCGTGGTCCCAGAGCAGGAGTATCCCATGGTGTGTGTGGCCATCAGCCAAGGCACAGAGCCCGGCCAGGTGGTCCGCTTCGAGACCATCAACCTCAACTCCTGCTCCTCCTGGTTCACAGAGATGGGAACAAGTAAGTCACACGTGTACACAGCGTATGATACCACCGGACTGGTACAGTTAAAAAAGAAAATATTTTGTGACGAAAGGATAGATAGATGGTTAGGGAAATACTTAAAGCAAAAATCCACACTTAAACACTGTCAAATAACAACGCCTATTGGCATCATACATTGAATTTCTGCGTTCATTTTGGTAGATAAGGGGACATTGATGACCAACAAATTTGACTGTTTGGGCGTTGTCTTCCAACAGGTAATCAGCAGGTAGATGCGATCCATGTCACCCAGCTGGAGAGAGACACAGTGCTGGTGTGTTTGGACCGTAAGTATAACCTCAGAGGTGCTAATACAACCTTGTCACACAGCTGCAAGGATAGTTTTGTTGGATGTTGTTTATATCACATAAGCTGCTATTTCAGTGACATTGGTATTTAATAGAACAAAATCACTCAGTTTTTGTGAACTCCACATGTAAATATCTTTTACAAATCCATTCTAAAAGCCTTTTCTGCATTTTTCCTCCAGAAAATTTGAAGATTGTGAATCTCCAGGGTAAATTGAAGTCCAACAAAAAGTTGGCATCTGAGCTCAGCTTTGATTTCTGCATTGGATCTGTTGGTAAGTCTTCAAACATGTCTAGCAGTCTCAGGTATGCATACAGACAGTGCTGTCTGGCCTGAAGCACAGTGTGTAGGCATCCTGTTTGTGTGTGAGATGCAACATCATAATAACTGAAATTCCTCAGATTAAAAGGAAATGCAAAAAATATGACCTATGACAGGCTTACAGAATAACAGAAAAGACTGGCTGTATTTTCAACTCTGTCAGTCTGATGGAGAAGCAGTTTTAGTTAGATCAGCAGGCCAGGGCTGCTACATTTGACAGAAATATTTATCCAGCAATTTTGTGTTTATGAAAGGGGCTTTTGTAAACTCACTCTATATAGCGTAATGCATACACATACTCAGTTGTGCATGTTAATTGAGTTAGCCATGTTCCAGTGACTACTTCAGCTGACTGATTTCCTTGTGCTCTGACACATCACCTCTCGCCTCTCTTCTGTATCAGTGTGCCTTCAGGACAGCGTCCTGGCCTTCTGGAAACATGGCATGCAGGGAAAGAGCTTCAAGTCCAACGAGGTAAAATAGTCCATGACCAATATGTCCTTACAAATCTTTGTTATAGCAATATTGATGGCCAGTACTGATTATTTAACGTCAAGTACAAATCCTTAAAAGGTACTCTTTTGATACTGGTGTGCATTCCGCTGTGCAGGAGAATAAAGGATTTGTATTTGTACATTAGAATCATGCTGCTCTATATATTGACTCTTTAAAAATGATGATGGAAGGAGCATATCCATTGTAAGAATACAACTTTTCATTTTAAAGCTTTTCTAAGCTGTTCAATTGCTTTTGATGCTTTAAAATCAGTAGATACTAGAAATAGGTAGGTATCATTTTTCAGTCAATCATCCCAATGTTTACAGAGTGGCAACTCTGAATGCAGTTTCTGCCACCTCCCTGAATACAAGCTTGTTTGTTCTACACATGAACAAACACTGCTGGCTCTTGTCAACACTGACCCATAGTGCTGTCTGTTTACATGCATGGCTACATGCTGTAGATGAGCCCTGGAGATTAGCCCTCAGGTGGAGCTCGACAAAATGTCTTTGTGTCAACCCAAGGTAATGAATTTGTCTGCCTTTCATGGAGGGATTTTGTGTTAACCTGATTACGAGTCGCGCTCAGCAGCACAGTAAAAGTTCAAGAGATCGCGGGGAGGTGAAGCATGCTGTTTTTATGAAAAGCGATATGGCGATCGGGGCCACCCTTTAGAAAGCTCACCGTGTCAGACTTGGTCCTGCAGGACTCAGGTGAAACCGAAGGTCTGTTGGCAGAGTCCCTGCGCAGCCCAGCTTGACTGTTCACCCATAGCGGGGATTTTTGAAATGTCAGCAGCCATGCAAAATTCATGCTCAATCATAAATGAAACCCGTCGCACAACAGGGAGCAGCACTAAATAATTCAGCCTTTGTCTCGTTATGATTCCTCTGAAAAGCGAAGGCATTCAAGGGGGACAGGCGTATTGATCCGTGCTTGCTTCGGTGGGTGCTTCTCTGAACACCCGAGGCCTTGTTCTCTTCGGGACTTAAACAGATCAGATCTCTCCCAAGGCCAAGGACTTGCGCCTAGCAGGTGTCACACGTGGATTATCTCGCCTTTGTCGACATGTTTTGGTGGGGTTTGGTGACTTCGCAACACATGAGGGAGTGTGTTTTTTTGAAGGGTCCCGTTGTCCTTTATCCTGGGAAGTGTCAGGCCTGCTATCATTCACATCTTGTGACTGGCACAGGTAAGCTGCAGGATTACAAACAGTAACAGAGTCCCTGGAGACAACACTCATCTACCTGCAGTTTATTTGTTGTGTGTGTGTTGGGTTAGGTTCCCAACATGCTACACACACAGCTCAGTGGGTCGCACATGGCATGTTTTTCACTGACAGACATTGGGTTTTGGTTCCAACTGGAGCCACCCATGCTAAAAATAAATACCCTCATGGGAGTACAAAGTGCTTAGGTAAAAAAAAAAAAAACTGTATGGCATATGTGCATAACTATGATATTGCATCATCTTTTTTGCTTTTCATTGCTTCATCCCCTCTTGTAACCACCAGTGCTTCAAATACACAGGAGACCGGGCCTCATTCTCAAGCCTTTGTGTTTCTTCATTCACAGGTGACCCAGGAGATTTCTGATCCAAGCAGAGTCTTCCGCCTCCTCGGATCTGACAGGTTGGTAGTGTTTCATTTCTGTCATAAATTTAGTTATTGTACATACAGTGATCAAACAGCGCAGAGGAAAATTCAGTTTTACAAGGTGAAACAAAAAACAAACAAAAAGAAAAACACAAGGAACTTCAAAGAAACAAAGAGAACAACTAAATAACAAAGACTTTCAGTTTCTCTCCACCCCCCCTCACTTCCCCGCTTATCTGCCTTTTAAATCAGTGCTACTGTGGGTGTAATCATTTATTGGTAGCCCCATGACCTCCGTAAAAGTAGGCACTTCTGATTACCGCCACACAGCGCCGGTCCACCCACAGGTCTCTCTTTTTCCATATCGCCTAGAAACCACCAAACAGCCCACTCATCTCCTGGGTCCTACCTGGGCTCACAGCTTTCATCCCCCGCTGTCTCTCTCTCTCTAGATCTGTCTCTTTACGTCTCTCCTGCCTCCAGCCCTGTGCTTAGTCTTCTCACTGTTATCTTTATTCATCTTAACTCCAACTAAAGCAACTCAGTCTCTTTTTGTCTCTTTCTCTTTTACTGCCTGATGGCCTCGAGCCCTCTACTGTCCCTGAATGCAACCACTTGTGAAAGAGATAATCTTTGACTTTGTGATTGCAATAATAGAAATTCCATTTTCCCCGGCACTGAGATCTTTATTTTACAAAAAAGGAAGTGTAGGAGAATAGAAATAAATTTTAACAGTTCAACAGCCACATGTCATCAAATCTCAGAAAGTTATGAAAAAGTGGGTGGATTTTACACATGACGGAGGGGGAACCCTGGCAATAAAATGGCGCACATCTCCAGGGAGGACGGGTGTTTCCAAAATATGTTTACAAATGTGCGGATGCCGCACTGGGATTTTTGCACGTTGACAACAGAGCAGGCAGCAGCTTTGCCTCTGCACATGCTGCTTGTCTAACCAATCATGTGGGAAGATGCGATTGGTTGGTTTGTACCACAGTCGCAGCAGGATGTGATTTGGCTCCTTACCTCACAAACACACCCTGTCAGAGCATGCCAAGCGAAGGTGGATCTCCTAGCAGTGCAGTGGGGTGACTGTCCCTGGTCCCCCTGTGTCCTGGTAGCCCTCAGCCCTGTCTGTGGCACTGGAGCGGCGCCTCTCTCTGCCCGGCCTCCCATGTTTTATTCACCGCCGCCTGGGCACTGCCAGCCTGGTTTGAGTGTCTCTCCATGCCTCTGTAATTTCATCTGATGGAACGGACAGTATGGAATGTAGCTTCTCTGCTCTGCCCTGCTCATCTGTCACGGCCACAAGACGGATGGCATCTGGAGATGAACCCACTGTCATCACGATCGATCGGTCACCTTACTGTCTTTTGACGTGCCGTTTAGCTCGCAGGCCTCTGTCAGCATGCTCTCCTCTGAGTTATATTCATACCATGAACATGACACCTTCGATTTTATCATTGGTTGTCAATAGAATTTAATTATTAGCAAGGTGTCTACTCTCTTGGAATGCTACATACTCCTGGAGAGCTATTTCTGTTAAGTTAAAGAAACAGTTCACCCAAAATACAACATATCTATCTATCTATCTATACATATATACACATATGTACATACATATATTTTCCCATTTCCCCCAGTGCATTCTTTCCATCCAGATAGTTTCTATGTATTGTGGCAAGGTTTTGTGATCTTTGCTGTCTCCCGGCACTCCAGTACAATGGGGCTGGGTGGGTATTCATTTATGGAGCTCAAATTGCCAGCAGAAACAATGACAGTGACACCCAGCATAATCCACAGTCCTCAGGGGTGAAGAGGTTCGTTCGGAGGTATTTCCTTACGAAGAACACTGGAAAACTATCTGTTCACCCCCAACAAGCAACAAGTCTGAATTTGGGCCTGATAGATACAGTTTGCCGGTGTTCTTCGGCAGGAAATAGTTCCCAACTAAACAAAACTTGCACTTGTGGGGAAATGTATGTTTTGTTTTGTTTTTGTTTTGTTTTTTTGTATTTTGTATGAACTGCTCCTTTAAGACCTCACCATCATATTTCTGAACACATTTTGTCAACCTCTGTCATCCTTGGTGAAATGCATGGCCATATGTTGTGGTAACCATCAAATATCTCATGGTTTCTTGTTTGTCAAAGAAGGATCTAAATGAGAAAACAGTTGTTGTTGTTGAAGAGCTAAACTCTGTATTTTTCTAACAAATTTTTCCTTGGCTGCAATCAGTTTCAGCAACTTTGGGGCAGATTTCACCCGGTAACAAACCCAGCCTTGTTGCATATCGCTAACTGATGTTTTTGCCGTTGTGTCTTTGTTTCTCTGACAGGGTGGTCGTCTTGGAGAGCCGGCCAACAGACAACCCCACAGCCCTAAGCAACCTCTACATTTTAGCAGGTCATGAGAACAGTTACTGATCCCTGTCCCAAAGACTGGAAGACTCCCATATATGTGGTTGGGACGCCTCAGTTTTGGGAGAGTTACACAAGCCTTTAACCAGAAAGGCTCTGTCAAGGGAAACAACTGGCTTGAAAACTATTATTGGGAGTTGTTACTGATCACAGGATCCACAGGTCAGTGACAGAGGACAAATGATTACTCCAAGGAATATCCTCTTCGGTTTGGATCCATAAGTAGCCTTACACCAGCAACACCTTCGCTGCAGCCCTGCTCATCACGGGGCAAAACTGACGAACTTGTCTTGAACAGAATGTGGAGAAACAGTAAAAAGCTCAAGTGATGAACGTTGTAGCTCAGCCTCCTCCCCCACTTTCCTGCAGATTGTGAACTGTGTTAGAAATGAGGTGTTATTTGAGAAAAAATTAAAGTGCCATTAAAATTCTTAAGGAATTTGTGATAGTATTAGCAAACAACGGGAGATTTTTATGTTGGAGGACCGAGTCTTCTAACACGTTGCAAAAGTCATTAGGCTCAACGGGAGAAGATTTACAAGCTCTATACTAATAGATCAATTTAAGCAGGAACCCATGTTCCATGTGGGTTATTTAAACATTATTTATTAATCTCTAAGCAATAGGGTATGTTGGATTTACACGCCATGTTAACAGACAGCGACAGACAGGTGCAGTCCTGCTGTGAGTGGGACTCCAGCTCTGAATAGGATTAACTACCTAGTGAACAGTTCCTGAGCAGCTTTGGGTTATTTTTACTGCTATGTAATATAGTCACATCGCTCCTGCTCTGCTGCATTTTTAGAAGTTGAACATAATGTAAAATGTTTTTTCTTTACCCCCTCTTTTATAGACCTTTTACTTCTCATTATTTGCACCATGTAAGCACTTTTGTACATTGTTTTTTTATTTAAAATGACAAAATAAGGGACAATGCTTGGTTTTGATAACATCTTTGCATTCCCTTCGCAAAACTTTTAATGTATGCTGTTTTTGTAATAAAAAAAGGCTATTGTTAACAATACGTGGTTAATGGTGTGAGCTTTATTTTTCTGTGGGTGTGTATCTTTAGAGATGGCACTGATGTAGAGCTGATGTTGTAGAAAGTCTCTCCCCACTGCTGATGAGTCTCTGATGAGATGAGCAGGGGAAACAAGTGAGCATTAGTTTCCATTATTTCCCTATTTAGTCTGCCGTTCCTCTGACTTCACCAGCAGCACTAATTGGTCTCTGTGTGACAGGACAAGTCATCTGATTTTACTTTTCCTATTCACAGGCCGCTGCCTGCTGCATTATGTCATACAGATGTTGACTGGTTTTGTTTGTGTTGTAATAAATCGTCCTAACCATTACAACATTAATGACTTTTTCACTTTAAGCATTATGCATCATATATGTTTGAATATGCATTTTTGGTCATTTCTTATAAAGTCGTTTATGATTGCAGTACTCATTCATCTGGGATGTAGCGCTGAATAAACAGTTTTTAGGCTGACATGAATCTTAATTACATTAATTTATAATATATGTCACAGTTAGTATTATGAAATTAATGGAGGTGTCTAAAGATGAGGTCTTTTAAAGAGGAGAATGCAAATTAATGCTTCCTTGAGAATAGAATTGATTTTTTTTTAGCATCTATTT
>OMKZ01019321.1:0-17985 GCA_900302535.1 Neoniphon sammara
GTGTGTGTGTGTGTGTGTGTGTGTGTGTGTGTGTGAGTGTGAGAGTGAGAGAGAGAAAGAGAGAGCACTATTCCAGCCCCGGTTGCCCCCCTCCTAATACCACTGGGTGCCCTTCTCTTCTCTCTTGTCTGAGCATGACAGGCGCTCATCTGTCTCCTGTGCCTGCTGGGTGACTGTGGGGGTTACGAGGTCAGGGTCAAAGGTCGTCCCAGTGGGGTCCGCATGCTGTTTAGTTTCTCTGCGTCATGCAAACCCCTCTGTAGCCTTTTTCGGTCCCTCGTAAACACTTACAGTCCCCGTTGGCACTGCGGCGACAGCAGAGGGAGGTGAGGAGTGAGGGGAGGGGAGATAAAGAGGGTGTTCTGGGAATTGGCGTTGCTCTAAATCTAAGGAGAAAGCACTGCAAGCATCCGGTGGTGAGGAGGAGGATGAGAGGGAGGAGGAGGAGGACTTGTCTATCTTTAGACTAAGTCGTTCGTATCAGAAAGAGTCAAGGGGCTTGGGAGAGGGAAAGGTATGAAGACGAGATGTTGCAGTCAGTTTACCAAAGAGGAGCACGTTTTAGCACATTTACCACACTGCACACATACGCATATGATACTTTCTAGATGTCTGAATATTTACCCTATATGCCTACTTCTTTTTAAATGAAACATTCAGGTGATAAACCTACCTATCTATGCTAAATCTATGCAGCTCTAGTTAATATTCGTGTCTGGGTTAAAAAGTCATGAATGTTTGAATTTGAATTTAGTTTGTACAACAATCTTTTCTTCAGGGAGTATTTTTTGGTAGTGATGCACATTCTGTTGTGGGGGTTTCCAAGTGGGAGAGAGCAGTGGCATCTGTGTGCTACTGATAAATCAGAAAATCAACTGCTCTACTTGGTAGTTAGCCACAGAAATTACGTTATCTTTTGAAAGCAAGAAGCAGCCAAATACACCTCATACGTTCCATTATGCTCATGTCGGTTTATCACTATCTGACCAAACAGTTTGTGAATCTGATGCGGTGTGGCAGCCAACTTTGAAAGATGTCTGAGCTTCTCACAAGCATGTGAACGCACCAGAAGACATGCAGAGTTTGCATATTGATGCATGCATTAAGCTGAATTACCACGCAACAGCAAAGTAACTTTGACAAACACAAACCTAGGCAGGACATTTACTGTGATCAATTACCTATCTGAAACAAATTTCAAGTCTCTGTAAGTTGAGCTGAATGTCTTCCTGGAAGGTAGGAAAAACATTCAAACATCTAAAATGGTGTGATATGATTTTGAAAATGGTAAGCAGCAATTTAAAATTAATGTTAATTGTAGAAAATGGGCTAAAACATGCAAAAACAATAATATGGTCCTTAAAACCTGCAACATACAGGTCACAAGTTTGCTTATGTAACTGTTAGGCTTCTGTTATTAAGTACCAACTAATGGACTGTCTAATGTGAATACATTTAGCAAACACTTCAAACAACACAATTCATTGTCTTTTGTACTGGTTACAATACAACAGACTGTTGCTCGGTCATAGATATCTGTATCCATTTAACAAAGATGTTAAAATGTTGATGATCTATGGAAAGTAGGTTTATGAGAAGGAAGGAGCACATTCATCAAAGGCAAGAAAACACCACCATGTTGGTTCAAAAGAAAACCTGCTGACTTCAGGTCAGATTTCATGTCACACAATATTATGAAATGACTGTCGCCTTAGGGACGCTTTGACACCAAAATGTGACAAACAAATTTAGTCACTCCAAACTGCAGTCAAGCCTTTGGGTAAGTGACAAGGAGAGAAAGAAAAAAAAGGGGGGGGAAACAGACAAAAAGAAATAAAGACGCGAGAGTATGTGAATGTGAGAGAAAGAGAAAAAGTGAATACAACATGACATCATAGGTCAGATTAGGTCTTCACCGTTTTCTCCCTCTTAATTTGATTTGCATGATGGGACAGAGCTCTTTTGTCCATTTGGTTCTCATTGAGCTACATCTGGGCTAGAACAACACAAATCACACTGTTATGATTTAGTAGCAATAAGTTTTTCTGAGAGTACAAAAAAAAAACTATACAAGCAACTGGATGGGGCTCTGGGATTAATCCAAGGCCAAATGGGGACATTTTGATTCCAGATCCAGGGATAATACTCTCTACATTGCCATTTAATGGTTCTAATATTACACAAGATTTCTTTATATGGATCACGTCAACATGCCATACTGAAGGTGTTAATCTGTTAAATCCTTGTTTTTGTTTTGACATCTATGGTGCTAAGTACTAAGCTCAGCTGTCAATCAAACTGTGGGCGGGGCTGTGACACCTTTTTCCTTGGATTTCTTGTTAATGGAGTTTGAGTTTCTCTTTTCTTTGTCTGTTCTGCCATTGTGGCTATCGCTGCTCATGCTAACTACCCAGGTCTTCTTCTTCTTCTGTTCTTGCCTCACAAAACACTGTGGCTGTTTCTAGGCATGTAAAACGCATCACTTCCTGTGTGCCAGAGGATTTTTTTTTTTGGAACAGCAAATGTAAAAGCTTTCATGAACGGGGTGTAGGTTGAATTTCTATTGTGTAACATCTGTTGGTGACAGAATTGCCAAATGGACATTTATTTATACGAGACTGTCGCAGATGTTCAGTGTGCTGTTCACTTATAGTTGCTGGGCAATATCATTAGGCCTTATCAAGAGTGGTTATTTCTCCAATTACTGCAGTACGTAAACGAAAAAGAGTCAGCAAAACCTGGAAATGATCACTCTGTGCATTTTGCAGCTCTGCCTATAAAACCTGTTTATAGGACTGGACTGTTTTTGTTTTAGTGAAGAAATAAAAGTACAAAGAACAAAACAGAAATAAAACAAACTGAATCCATGAGATCACAAAATATGGTATCACAAGAAATTAATCCCTGCCATTATGCTGCAGCTATTCAGGGACGACTTCAGTACCATCTGCCCTGCCCTGTGGCACGCCGACACTCAAATGATGAATTGTTCTAACATTTGAGTTACAAATGAATCCTTTCATATTTCAATCATACAGGAAGCAGCAGGGCTGGGATGTGGAATATGACCTTAGCTGTGTAAACAATATTGTGGCCAGATATTCCCACTATGATGGCTGCATAGATGTTTCCATCAAGCACTTCTAAATAGACTATTTTTGGACTCATACTCCACCTATGCATAGTTTGTGTTATGTGTGTGTGTGGGTGTGCGCTGCGAGGAGAGCTGAGGAGGTTAGCATAACAGGGCATCGGTCCATCGGCTCTCACCATCTCCACCTCGGAAAAACACCGACACACACACACACACATAACTCCACAGCTACTTTGTCCTCACAGCTCTTTTCCTCTCTCTAGAACTCAAATTTGTCCATAAAAATACCTTGTTATGCAAATAACTGACACGTTTTGTCTAAAAATATGCTTAACACACATATCACCATCCCAGAATAGAGGAAAACAGACAAGAAAGGGAGTGGAAAGAGAGCAGGGAGCTAGAAAACAGTATGACAATCACAGAAACTCTTAGGAAGCATGGCCATAGGGCTCGGCTGGAAACAGAGAGTAGGCATTCTTGAGAGTTTACTGGGACGGACGGACACGACACACACACACACACACACACACACACACACACACACACACACACACACACACACACGCGCGTGCACACAAAATACACAAAAACACATGAGCACACACCTTTTTTTTATTGTTTGTTCATTTAACAATTTTGTAAGGATCTGTAGTCAATCTTGAAATGTTTTATTTAATTTCATTCTATTGCTGATGGTAATGGGCATAAAACACACAGACACAGACACACACACACACTCACACACACACATTCATACTCTAATTCAGTGATTATACTATTTACACTTTGGGCACAACTGCTTTGTGAATGGACCAAAGTTACAGAATAGGATGGGAAAAACTGGGAAGACAGTCAAAGGCTGGCATGTAGAAGTGAGGAGGAAGAAGGTGCAAGAGGGATTTGGAGTAGAAGTTACAGAAAACAATCGATCTGTCTGGATGTCCACTTGTGTCCACTTGTGATCCCCTAGACAGATGTTAAAACCAAGTCTGAGCAGGGCCCCAAGATGCTTTACCTGACACAGTCTGTATCAAACTGGAGCTTGGGCTTGTCAATCATTCCCAGGGCATAAAGCTGATAGGCCAGCGCACACTTCCCCACCATGAACTGGGCGGTGTTGGTCCGGTCCAGACAGTCCACACAGTTGGTCCGTAACACTCCAGTCTACACCAGAGGGGACGAAAAGTTACAAAATCTACAGAGACCATTTTATCAACCTACAGGCTATTTCTGTTTCCATGTGCCAGATTAAAACGGCATGAAAAAACAATTACCAGAATGAGAGCACAAATGGTAATTTTATTTCCATGTTCCATTACCTTTTATAAGTAGTTCAATTATTAGTCTTTTATTCTAAATACTAAGAAGTAAAATTCCTGGTAAGAGCAGAAGTTGTTCCCAGCAGGCGGCCATGATTAACGTGAAGGAAAACATGTTCTGAACAGACACAATGAAATAAATGTTGGCATCTCAAGGTTTCTGGGACAGCTCACACCACCTGCAGCTTCTCAATATCCAATTACACAACAATTTTTGGATCTCTTGCAATGAACAGAAGCCCATTTAATTATCTGCCCATATATTTTGAATGTACCAGTGTAATACAGAGGAAAAAACGCATCCTCAGCCTTGAAAACACAACACGGTGAACAAGTACATGGGTTTAATTGGCATCTGTAACTCTTTGTCAGCTGTGTTCCCTATTTGTTTGCACTGCCATCTTTTCTGCTGTTTGCTGCGGCGAGGTCACGCATTTTTATTCAAAACCGGTCTTCATGAAAACAGACTTGTGAAAGAGACACCGCGCAGTTTGTTGCATGGCGTACCTGCACTCGTCCGCTTGACGTGATGTGCCCGCCTACGTCTCCCCACCTGGAAAAGGTGCAACAAAATTAACTGAGAGGACACAACAAAGGCATTTATATACGTGTGCATATGGCAAATATACTCTTCGATAAGCCTGTTACCAAAGTGTGTGTCACTGCGGTAATGACCATGAGAAGTCTGGACTTAATGAGCTAGATACTGATAGTGCACTCATCAAAACAGACCTCATTTAGAAAAGGTTGCAAAATCATTGCAAAATCCAAGGCAAAGATGCGAGGTAGGAAATTGACTTCTCCATTTTTTTTTTTACATATCAACAACTACTCCTATCATTATCCACGGTATAAATTGTAATTGTACATATTTGTTTGGTTTTATCATATTCTCTGAAATGTTCATGTGATGAAATTTTCAATAAAACCAAAGAGCATTTTTTCAAAAGGGGTTCCAGCCAATTAAAGTGAAGGTTGTCAGTAATTATTAAATAGGGTAAGACCTTGTTTGATAGTCATGGTGGACACAGGTTAAAAAACAGAGCAAGAACTTTTCTAGCCTTGCTTCCATCCCAGATGTACTAGAAATCCTATGCAGTGCACATCTCTGTATTCATCACTTTCTTTTTAAAGTCCACAGAACAGCCGGTCGGCAACAACACAGTCAAGGTGAGAATAAGCCTGCAAGGAACCTTGGGGGCGACTTGTAAACCTGTAACAAGGTTTTTGGAAGGGAAGCTGAAAGCTCAAAACAAATGAAATGGTTGTTGAAGGACAGAGGCTCGGTTGGAAGGGAAAGCACATTTAGGCGTGGTGTGGACTCGATAACCCGACTGTGGAAACCAGAAGGGAGGGTGGTGAACATTTATCAAAGTATCAAGCATGAAAGAGAGAGAATGCATGAGTGAGAGAAGGCCGACGGAGAGGACAGGAGAGAACATTAAGCTTAAATATCAGTATAGGAGAAAGACGCCATAACAATCTCTCTGATCATATTCACCGTTCATGAACCAAGATCAATCTGAGCTGATGCTGAACTGTGCAAGAACCATAACCATTAAAGCACCTGCACATGAAATGCATATGAAATTCATGTGTGTATTTGAGTGTGTGTTAGAGCGCGCGTGAATGCAAAGGCAAGAGAGTGACGATCTAATCTTGTGTATATTAATGAGAAAGCGAGATGGAGTTGGGTAATGCAACATAAAGGGTAATAAATACAGGCTTCTATAGCATGGCAGGCCAGTTATGTAACCGCATGGTAATGTTCACAGTAAGTGATTAAGACAGGCAGACATCGGGTGAGCCATGCGTTGGGTACATGGACGGCCATCTACTTTGCGAGTTAGCGAAAAACACTCTGCGACGCAACTCCCATGTGACAGAGTTTCTAATAGAAATTCATATCAGTGTGGAATTGTTAAATTAAGTGCTGTCGATAAATGTGTGATTGTGAATATGGATGACTCCAAAAATAGTGGAGGGTTTTTAGAAAAAGGGATGGGTATTCATTTGAAAGAAAGACAGTGATGTGGTCGAACACGTGATTCTGTTTTTTCACATTTTATCCTGTTCGAACTGTTTATCCACGCTCACTTGAACCCAGAGTAGCCTATAATAACTCGTCATGTTCATTTCAACATCCTTTACAGATGCTGATTGGATCGAGCCCATGATGTCACGAGCAAAATGATGGACTGGCCGTTGAATTTATATGGAAATATGATGCAATCAATGATGTTTGTCTTGAAAAAGTCATCTACTTGCAAAAGTGCATGCACCTGGTTCGTCTGTTTTGAAGGGGTATAAAACTGTCACTGTAAGGCAAGAAAAGGCTCACCTGTCATCTGGTCTGAGTGTGTGACAGTAGAAGTTGGGGCGATTAACGAAGAAACCTGTTCGCTTGACCACGTTCTCGGCGATCATACCCAGTCGGTCCAGCACGTTGCACAACTTACTGTGTGTGAGCGAGAGAGAAAGAGAGAGAGGAAGGTCATATTTAAATTTTCTCTCATGAAATTTACCCAGGTCTTCTTGTTTCCATGGTTGCTGTAGATAAAATGATAATGTATTTTTTTTTTTCCAATAATAGGGCAAATTCTGGAGGTTTTGTGATTAGCCTTAGGTCTGCACATTTTTTTATATATTCCAGCAAGAAAGAAATTGGGACTGGAGAGGTTGCATCACACCAAATTCAGCGAATCTCATCACAAAATGCATTTATTTCAGACATGGTGGTGTATTCTATGTGATACTAATTTATTATTTCTTCCTCAGGGACTTTGATCACTATGTTACACTGACAAAACAGATTCTCATTTACACATATGGCTGTACATGTGCAGCATGTTCAAGCTAATTAGGGCGGCGCATCTGTTGCTGCTACCTCTTGGTGTAGCGGGCCATGTCCCAGGCAATGTAGTCGATGCAGTGGTCTGGAGGGAGGAACTGGTTCAAGTTGGTCACCGCTGGGTAGAGCTCCTCACTCAGAATCTTCTCGTGTTTTCTTTTCTCCCGTTTCTGCAGCACAGCCAAGAGCCATGTGTCACATGTATGACTTTTATTTCCGGAGAACAAGGAGAGCTTATTGTCAAGGATTATTGTGCACCATGTTGAGGATGTGACTGTAACTCTAAGATAATAGATAATAAGATAATAGCTTCTCAAAGGGCTGCAATGAGGATATAAAAAGATGCAGCTGAACACGTGACACAGGTTTTCGTTTCTTTGATGCATTCACCAAGGCCCACTCAGTCTGATCAAGTCCTCTCTAATGTAAGCTTAAAGAAAATGAAGCTGGCCTCTCAAAGCTACATCTTCAGACATCACCGGACACACAGAATGAGTCACGCACAGCCCAACATGCCAATCTGTGTGTCTGTATGGATCCGTGTGCACATGCATATATGTGTGCATTGATGGTTTTTACTAATAAAGTATCCATCTTCACCAAAATATCTATCATCTAGCAGTACCAGATCTGGCTCAAACAATACTGAGCAATGACACACACAAAAAAATTGACAATCACAGTGGATCTGAATATCAATTCAATCAAATTAAAATTATAAGGAGGTTTAAACAAATGCTGAAAATGATTTGCATGTGTGATTTGGCCCAGGTGTGAGAGGTGCTTCTTCTGCATCTCCTCAGTTACCTGCATGCATACACACACAAGCGCAAACACGCACACTTTCTCTGTGACCCCCTGTCATTACCTATCCATTCTGTTGTTTCTCTATGTGCCCCTCCATCCCTCACTGTGCTGCCTTTAATTCTAACCAAAGAGACAGTGGAGTGATCACACTGCATGATAATCAGCTTGGATGCATCATTTAGCACCACACATCCTGAACCACACGCCCAGCTGCGGCGCGGCAACCAGACAAATTACCAGCGCTTTTAATCACCCATTCAGCACAGCATGGCACTCACGGCCCGGTGCACACAGACAGGGCCTGACAAGCGCACGCAAACTTTGCATGCACATGAGGACACGGATACACACCGTTTATATCCAACACATGCAAATATACTCACAAGCACATAAACACTTCACACACAGGTAAACATTAACATACATAAGAGACAAATTGACAATATTCTTACTGAAGTGGCGTGTATATTTCTCATACATAACAATTTTATTTCCAACGCAGCTGTTGCAGCAACTCTGAATAGGTGTCAAGATGCGTTGCTTTCAGACTATTGTCTTGTACATAATCTGTATATTGTTTGCATATTAATTTGCCTGTATATTACTCATACATTACAATTTTATTTCCATACGTGATGCACTTAACTGTTGTATGCACTACCACTCAACTCGGCACTTGATTGATATTGCTTGTCTCCTACATAATCTGTAGATTGCTTGTGCATTGTCTGTAAATAACATGCACATTGTCTGTATATTGTCTGTATTGCTTGAAAGACAGCCAGAACCAAATCCCTTGTGTGTGTTAACATGCTTGACCAATAAATGTGATTCTGATATGTTTGTTTTATGCACTCTGAACACAGCAAGTACAAGTTGTGCAGATCGCATGAGGATGCAGAGCATAAATGGCAGCAAAGACATACACAGGCAAACACACAGCGGGGTATGTCTAAATGTGTTGAAAGTTATTTCCTGTCCTTGAAAAGAATGGCACCCTAGTTAAGTCTGCTGACTAGGAGACACATGTGGGCACATGTTTGGCCATGTGCACTCTCAGTCTGTTTTTGCTCTCTATATAATCATAACCAGAAACATAAACCCATGTCAAAATCATGCGCCCATCACAGATCTGACATGGCCACTCCAACCTCAATCGCTCCCATAAAAAGATGGACAATCATGGTCTTATGGTTAGTAGCCTTTTTTTTCTTTCTGTCCCTGTGGGATAAGAGAAAGGGTGTATAAGCAGGGGGTCCTCTCCCTTACTCCCCATAGCTTCCTAATATCACATGGCTAGAGCTTGTGCGGACTGCTGAGGTCTGCGATTGGTCCCTCAGCTCACGGCTCCCCTTGCGAATGACAACGTGAGCATGAAACCCAAGCTGCACAGAGTTAATGGATGCATGCCTGTGTGTGTGTGTGTGTGTGTTTAGGTACAAATGGCAGAACAGAAACTACTACTGCAATATTATCTCAAATGAAAAAAATGTCCATCTGTGGCACTCACAAGGGAATGTGAAAAAAATTCAACATTCAGCATTTGATGTAGATTTAACGAGGTATTTTTGGTTTTCATTAGTATGTTTTTTTTTAATAAATTATCATATTCCACAAGTGGAATATGACAGCACTTGAAAAGCACTGAAAAGTACTTTTAACAGAAAATGTGCATCATAAACAGTATAAAGGATTAAAAAACCTAGTCACGTCTAAGACCTTCATTGGGTTCACTTACCATAAAATACTGTAAAATAACCCGAAACGTCATGGAATAAAGACTTTTTTTTATTGCAAGTGAATTAGACTGCGTGCATGGGTTCCTTTACTCGTAGATGCCAGCATTTGGTCTTCTTCTACACACAGCCTGCAGACACTTCAGTGTTTCACTGCTCAATATAATTTAAAAACCTTGCAGAATATTGCAGGTGCAAGGATTAAAAGTGACTAGATAAAGTAGATTGATACCGATAAATTTAGACTGTGTAAAATGGGCACTCAGGTCAATGATGGCAAAAGGAAAATGGTGCAAGCAAAGTGATAACCATAACCCACCACCCCACCCTCCCCAAGAGCATCGGTTTTACAACATCATGTTAACAAAATCTAGATTAGGGAGAGGCGGTGTGTGTGTGTGTGTGTGTGTGTATGTTTTGGAGTAATGTCAAGGGAGATCAATATTCGAGGTAGTATTTCAGCAGCTGGTAATCACCAGCCACCAGGAGAAGCTTGCTTTTTCACTCTGACCATTAACGTCTCCACAGCCACATTTCGCCTCCGATATCATTCAAGATCTCAGCTAGTTACGCAATTGCAGCCAACCCCATTAAATAAGTAATTGTTGAGTGATTCCACAGGCCCAGCATATTTCACCCAAACACGTAACAACACAGGAGGAACATGTAAAGAAAAAAGTCCTAATTTAATCAATAAACATGTATTTTATTCCATATAAATGTTAGAACAGCTAACTGGAATTACTCAGGCAGACACATATCCCATTGTTTTAATAGTGATTCAAGAGAAGAGTTGGCCAAAATTCATCACTCCTAGCAGTGCATTTAGTACCTTCCTACAATAATATGACCCACATTCATTTATTTTCTACCTCTGGAGGAAACATAACACCTGCATGTGAAACACATCAGAGTGAATGGAGTAATGACTGAAACTGAAATCGTCAACATTCAAAATGCAATCCAGGAGGTGTGGGTGAGTGACTTTCTATGGCTTTGTATTGCAAAAAGTAACATGTACAGGCCAATATTTTAACAAGCTTCCATATTTCATTGAGCTGTGACTGTCTTTTCCCACATTCATTATGGATAATTTCAAATCACATGGTCTTAAATTGCTTTTGGCAGTACTGGCATGTTTAGTGGGGTTGGGTCTACAGTACTGACCTTTGTGTTTGTAATGACTCCCTGAATGACATTCCAACCTGTGTGATATGAGCCTGTCTTGCCACTACTACCTGCATGTGCATTTCTGAGAATTTGTATTATAACCAATTGTTACTCCCTGCCTATGACACATTTAGTGGAAATTTTTAAAGTAAATGCACTGCCATACTGCCCTTTTGCTGCAAAGTGGCTTAAATGTGCTTCCTTGGCCCAAATGAGCAATGTTTAGAAATGAAATGTGTGTGTGTGTGTGTGTGTGTGTGTGTGTGTGTGTGTGTGTGCGTGTGTTACCTTGACCAGGTTCAGGATAATGATGGGTGAGCCAAATCGCTGCAGCATCTGGTCAAAATGGAGGGCAGCTACATGGGCGTACGGGTCAGCTTGGTCCACTGGAAGAGAGGTCAAACTGAATGTTAACTGAATGTTTAAGGGTTTTAGAGTTTCAAATGTTAAGAGTATCAAGTAGCTGCAAAATGGCATCTTAGGTTGAGTCTCTGGGTGTTTCCATGGAAAGGGTCAACAGAACAAGTTTCAGACCCCCATTCCTCCAATCCCCACCATGAGGCCAATCACTTAAATTTTAAAAATGTGACAACAAATGAAGCAATGAAACAATTTCTTTATGTTTCTTCAAATTCCAATCAGTGGTGTTTAAAATAATGACTGAGCCAAGTAACTCAATAACATTGCAGGGACGAAAACGTTATTCTGGCACAATCAGGCCAGAAAATCCTTTATTTAATTCCTTCAGTCTGTCTGCTGCATTTTCTCAAGACTCAAGGCTCTGCTCTGAAACTGAGTCAGAGCCAAAAAGGAGAGGAAAGGCAACTTGTTTTAATAAGGTCAGTCTGTTTCATAAGGCCAATATGAATTACTGTATGCCCAAGTATTATACTGGGCTTTGTAGTACAATGCCACACTAAGCAAGTCGATTTCCTGTTGACCACAGCTGCTGGTCCTGCTTATTGTTCGCCATTTCGTGCACTATCTTCATTTTCCTTTCATCTATTCATTCTTTATTTCACAATCTTGCTTAATGTCTCCATGTGCTCTGCATACAGAGAGCCACATCTGCAGCATGCCACAGAATCAGACCAGTCAAACAGTCAGAGGATGGTTGAGGAAAACTGGGTCAGAACACAACCGCTCGCTGCTCATGTTACACAACAGCTCAGTGATTTCTCCCAACCCAAAGCACAAACACTCACTTCTCAACTTCACTCCTCCAACGTTTATTATCTGCACATCGTTTTGCCCATCGTTCCTCTGCTCCGGTCTTAAGGGAAAGGACAGCACAGGCCAGCTTGCATGAAAAGAAATCCCGCTGTGACATTGTTACTGTACCTTGGCTAAGGAACAAGCCATTTAGTCAGCCATTAAGTAAGATCTTTCCCTCACAACCAAGACATTGACCCTATTCAGGGGGAATCATAAAGACTTTATGTACTTGTGTAATAACTGGTCTTTAAAGTCATGGTAAAGGTGAGGCTAGACAACGTTGCTGACCTAGATTTGCCTAATGGGTGTCATTGTATGCAGCCAGCTTCATGACCACACAAATATTTAGATGGAATTGAATATGGGTGGAAGATTAGTCTGCTTTCAGCTGTGCCTGGCTTTGAATTGATGTGTATTTGAGCCAGTTTCATAATATCAAGGCTGTGGCAGTCTGGGAGAGAACACAAAAACAATTTGAAAAGGACATGATTTTAGAGTATAGATGAGCTATAAAAGGGAATGGTAACTGAAATAACAGAACTTCAGTAGATGCACAAATGACAACTGAAAGAACAGGAATAAACTTGAGTTGCCAGAGGCATAATACGCCAGCCCTGTTTGTGTAAGCATTGGGGAACATTCGGGAAATGTCAGATAAGGACTGACTTAAAGCGCCAAACTGGGAGTAGGATGATGAGGTAAGTTGATCCGTGCAGGGATTTTGGACGTCGCTACCTCACGCAGGTAAATGTCATCCAAGGATGAATTAAAGGGCAAACAGGGGAAAGCAATGATTTAATACAGTCCTTGTCCACATGCAAGCGCACACACGCCTGCCCGCACACTCGCGCAAACACACGTACACACACGCACACACACACACACACACACACACACACAGAGGTCTCCGGTGTCATCAGTCTCAGAGACCTGATTGCCTTCCTCAAGCCCTGGTTTTGCATTTTTATCCTGCTGGACTCATAATGTGACAGAAGAATGGATACAAGGATGAAAACCAATGGGGGGGCATCCTGGCTTTACCTTTCTCTTTTTCATCTTTGTACCAGTGGCTGAGAAGAATGGCCTTGAAGTGAAGCCACTCTGAATTTTACTCTGATTACACTATTCTTTCAATACAATGTTATCTCTTGTCATGGACAGTGGCTTGAATGAACAATACATTGAGTATTATCAATGATAACTAGTGAAAAAACACATTGTGCATATGGCTGAGCATTACAAGGACATAACTCTGTTTTATTTATTTGTAATGTATCTATATTAAAACCAATACAACATCAGGTCACAGCTGTACAGGCGAGCAGAACAGGGTGGGTTTTGCAGTACTAGAAAGAGACTTTACCCTTAAGCATATTCACATGTGCAATTTGCTGGAGGCTCCACTCAAAGCGTCTTATAGTAAATACACATATGCAATACTGATGTGACAGGATGCAACTGAACCATTAATCTCAGCAGTGCTATATGCAATAAACGATACAGAATCATATCCTTTTACCATCTTATCTTCCCTTCAGTACTTAGCATATCTTCTATTTTAATTTCTATTTTCTGTCATGGCAACAAATAAACCCCTCTGTTCTTCTGTGCAAGGGCAAGTGGTTAAATGACAGGTTAGGCATTTTTCAACCCAGGCTGTATTAAAATGTCCGTCATTGTCCACTTAAAGCTAGCACAACCTCAGCGCTAGCTTTAAGTGACGATAAACGTTCCGCTCTGCTGCACCTTCTTTTTAACCATCAACACAATCCAATAGGGCACTCGTTTTCGGCCTCAAACAACTTCGTTTTCGACAAAAAACATAATAAATGTACTTTCTGAAAACAGGAAACTCGCAGCACAGTCAAAGACGTCTTGAAACTGTCCACATAAAAAATTGTCACAATTGAACCTATCCTTTAAGATAAAAAACCCATGCCAAATAAGCTTCCATTGAAAACTGGGCATTCTGGGCAATCTCTCTAATTTCCCTTGGCAAACAGACAGGTTTTGGGTACCACAAGCACAACGGAGGCCACCAATAATCCAACAAATCATACCACAACTCTAGGCCTAATGTGATACATAACGTTGCATAATCTTTCACATCTGGACCCAACCATCATGATATTGCACAACCAATGAGCAGCTGATGTATAAAACATGAAAAGCAGCAGTCTTACATCGTATTGGCGGTTTGGGCATCATGGTGGAGATGTCCTGGGACCAGTAGAGCGGGACCGAACCTCGCACCTGGACGTATGAGGAGTAACTTCCTGCCGTGAATGACGTAACTGAGGCATCATGGATTATTTGCTCCGTCTCCACCTCATTGGCTACGTCCCCCTAGAAACAACAGAAACAAGGAAGGACCCACTAAATAGGGTATTTCATCAGTTCGGCTGACTTTTTTTTTTTATCTCATGTGTTGTGTGGGGGAAAAAAAATTAAAAAATCTACTAAAATACTGGCATAGCAAGACTAGTTTTTTAATTTTTTCATGTACAGTAGTAGAATTTGTGAAAACCTAATCCTACCGAATATAAATGTAAAATAAACAGCCAGATTGGTGTTTTTCCTAAAGTACCATTCCCCTCTCCGTTCAATCACATACATAATACAAGGTAGAAGCAGCAGGTCAAATTAACCCCCTGTGATCAATGTGACTCATCTCAATCATCCCCTCACCCCTGCCTCCACTATCTATTCTTCCCCGTTGTCTTGGCAACTGTTGTACCTCACAGTTGGCTCCTCTTTTGAGGAAGCGGGTCCCGGCAAATTTGCTGGAGCGCCTGGCAATGAGGGTGATGTGAACCGGTCGGCCATAGATCAGAAGCTCTGTAGTTGGTAAGGTGAAGGAGAAATACTAATACACCACTGACACACAAGGCATTATACACATAGATCATGGTTCTGTTTGATAAGTTTATTTACTCATATTTTAGCATGAAGCCTCCTTTTTTTCTGATCTGCTTCTGTTTTTGAACTGACCACCCCAAAAAATTTTGACCGGGAGAGGGGGAGAAGCGCTAGCACTCACTATGCTTGTTTTTGTCGGTCAGATTTTTCCCCCCTCTCCCGGTCTCTGGAAACCACTGGAGTGCTGACACTCAGTGCATTTGTCTTACCCCTCTCTCGGTCACTTTTTTTCTCCCCTTTCCCTGTCTTTTCTTCTTGTTTTATCCCCGGCCTGTATTTGAACCTGGCTTTTACTGGTTCATGTCGACCAAGCCCCTGGCCATTACTGTAAACCTGGCTTTTAATTGAGTACTGGCTTTTATTTGAGGAAATACGGCATTTCCTGAGTTTGCAAAGCATTCTGGGACATTTCTTCTACCCCTCTGTTTGTAGTCTGCATCTGAAAATGCTCCATTTGGAGGGCCATCTGTATAAGAAGGGTCTGGCTATGGCCTGTAGACCACTCCCATTTCTTTCTTTTATCCCAAAAAGAAACAGAATACCCCACCCTCCCACAGGGACACGCAAAATGTAGGTAGGGTAGGATCAAGTGGTTGGGCCAAGGGGGGAAGTTGTGATTGGGCCATTGACTGCAGCTCATTCCAAATTTATCCCACAATAAGAACGGAATATATACAGTAGTCTAGCCACATACTAGGCTTTGACCTAGTTTTATTTTAAAACCATATGCCTCCTTATGCCACTTCCTCTTCATAATCTGTCCATTACAAGTACAAATTTCTTGTTTTGCCCCATTCACTAACTCTGCCTATATTGCACCCAGCGCCCTTCACTCTCTCAGACAACACCCTTGAAGGACAAATAGCTTCCAGGAATTGTCCAAATTCACTGCGCCCACACAATGTCACTATGGCAGCCTGCAGCTTGATAAGAGGGATGACACTGCTGACGGCAGTGTTGAGTCTAAACAGCGTCACCTCAGGTACATCCATCTGCTGCCTTTAATGTGTATGTCATAAGGCAAAGCCAAAGACAAAGGAGCAGGCTTTATTTATTTATTTTTTTTAAATGCTGATATAATTTCAACTTTTTTGACTGAGAAGCAAAAAGTCAACATTTTTAATGCTTTGTGATTTATGGAAAGAAAACTTGATAGAAAATGATTGAAATCTTGAGAATGCGTAACTTCAGGCAGCCTTTTACCATAATAAATCAGACTGTTTACTCGGCTCTATCCACACCCCAAGCATCTCTGCAGCAGCAACCTATTTATCAATACTACAAAAGCTTCTCAAAGAATGCTAACACAATGACTCATGTAAAGCTTTATGTAAATCCTTGCTACACAGTTGGGCTTTAGTCAAACTTTATAAACAAACGTTACTGTTGCTCTGAGCCAAAATCGAAATAACAGTGCACTGACTGCAAGCTCACACATGGGAGGTGCATCCACACACACACACACACACACACACACACACACGCCTGGATGGATGCTTGTATGTGTGGGGATACACACATGCAAGCATCCTGATGGGACTTGTAGCTTCCATCCAAACAAAGAGACTATATCTGATCAAATATGCACCATGTTTTTTTTTCCTCCAGTCAACAGATGGAGATTATGCAAGTGCCAGGGTTTACATACCTGATAACCATTTTCTAATTACCATGGAAATAAACAGAAACTGCTTCAATAGTTTTAGGGTGAGTTGCACACTTGCTCACAGTGCAGTCCACGTGTTCTGTTGGAGGCCAAGCACATTTCAGCAAGTGAGTTTTCGCTAACACATGAGGGGGCGTGCAGACCGAGGATGAGTATATGAGGGATCTGGTTGTGTTCTGATACCAGGGTGTGATCTCTCATACCTAAAGAAGGTTGTTGATTTCCTGCATTTAATAATAATACATTATATTTGTATATTATATTTTTCAAGATACTCCAAAAGAGAGAAAATTTTAGTTTTATCGGTTGTTCTTTGTATAGTTTTGTGTGCAAGCAAGCTTCTGCATTCATGACGCAAACATAAAAATACATAAAAACAACAGGCACACAATCCTGCAATGCTTAAACAAAACTGCCCTAAACATGACAGAAGGATACTGGACTGGCCACAGAAGCCGTGGATAATGTACATGAGCCAGTCGTGATGCACTGTGTCCTTGACCCGCTCCAGCAGCTTCCCGTTCCACACGTACTTGAAGTACGGCTCGTTGTGCAGGCCGTAGACCACTGTGGCGGAAGAGAGGGAACACATAAAACATCCGGATCATCTTACTGGACCGGGATTAGACCAAATTATCAGTTAGTTGCAGATGGAAAATGAAGCTAGGCTGAGGTGACACAGTCTGCTGAATAACAGCATATTCAGACACAGCAGTATTAAAGAGATAGTTCACCTATTTTGGAAACTTGATATTATTTCACTTACCACCTAGCTGTTACGTAGGACAGTGGTGTCGTCTTTCTTTCATCTTTACCGCATACCGGAAACTAGCTGGATGCTCCAAATGCTATTTACTATTTACTAAATACTATTTCCTACTATTTCTTTAATCGTCAACTTTTTTATGCGATTTCGAGTTACAAAAATTCTGACACACATCATTAAAACCAAACTTTGTTTAATTATCAACTGGAGTGGATTAAGGCACCACCACAGCCCTTTATAACAGTAAGTGGTATTAAGCTTGTGTTGGTGGATGTCTTCCATGATCTGTGCTGTCACTGGCATGGCTCTTTTCTACAAACATGTAGAAAAGCTTTTTGTTCTCTAGCTAACCAAATATTTAAAACACCACATGAGGTGGGGTGGCTTGCAAATGATCACTAAACCATTTGTAGTAAATGAAGTGAAAAAAAAAAAAAAA
>OMKZ01019321.1:18005-45319 GCA_900302535.1 Neoniphon sammara
GAAAAAGAAAAAAAAAAAAAAAAAAAAACACACACCAACCAAAGGAGCAGAGGTTATTAGTTCATTTCAGCATACCTTGTGTGGGCAGCCCCTCGTCCTCAAAGATATCAAAGCTGTCCTGCTTGCTGTGTGTGTGAACCTCTTCCTCAGCGGAGGAGGCCGCTGGTGACCCCAGCTCACAGGGCCTCTGCAGCAGAGTCAGGTTGTATTGCAGCGAGTGGCTCAGGTCATAGCTGTAACTGCAAGTCACAATGGCAATGTCATTTAAAACAAGTCTGCACAGTCCCTCAGTGCATCTGTGATTTTGGGGGAAGTTCAAGTACACGCAGTGAGGTAAAAAAAAAAAAAAAAATTAAACACATAAAAGAGTTAATATCAGTCATTATCCATGTCAGACAGGGTTGTGAATTGTGACCAAAATATAACATATTGGTTGACAAAATATGCAGTTCTAAAAGTAAAGATTAAAAAAAGAAGCCCAGAGATTTTTCCTCAGATGTTGACATGAGAAGTCAAAAATACAGTAGATATTGTAGTGTACTTCTTTCTGAGAAAATACTTTATGAGACAATGGGTGAGTTAAAAATTCACATTTTCACAATTATAGAACTTTTGCACCCTTGTAGTAAACAGATACTGCTCATAACTATTTTTGGACGTCCTGTAAACCATGATAAAATTTCTTTGTACAATGCTAAATAAAACTAAGACAAGAGTTTGCTTGCACAAACGGAGAGAGAAGTGTCTCAGTCCAGGCTGACAGAGCTGCATTTTGCCATTATTTTAAGTCTCCTGTCATTTTCATCCTGGACCATATTTTCTCATAATTTGCCATCACACCAATCAGCAGAGGGGAGTGAGTCACAATTCATATATGGATGTTACTATGCAACCACTTTGAAAGAGACCTTTGTTCGTTAGATGAAAGAATGAATAAAAATGATGCACTGATACTGCAGTAAAGATGGAGTAAAAATAGCCAAGATGAATTATGCTCAAAGAGTTGGGAATCTAAAGGCGAATGCCAATCTATTTAAAGGAATGGTTTACCCAAAATTGAAAAGTTTTTTATTATGTCCTCACCCGCATGTGAGTTAGCCAGCACAGCTCCATCTCAACGTTCTTCAAAACAACAGAGGTGGCTGGGAACATTTTCTGTATTGTTCCAAAATGAACAAAAACTTTCCATAAAATTACTCCACACAGCTGGTACAACATAATCCAAGTGTTCTGAAACCAAACTGCTGCACTGTGGGTCCAAAAGTCCAATATTTACCTCATTATCACCTAAATTTTCAAAAGAGCTCCGGTCACCTTGAGCTGTCTGGTGTAAGAGCCTTGCTGCCTTCTAGTTATAAATAAAACTTTTCATGTACTCAGGTCCTAACAAAGCGCCATGCAGTCAAAGTAGTTTTTGGTAACTGTTTTAAAAACAAATAGGCACCAAGCTATTTTGTGCTGCTAAGAAAGAATGAAGAGAAGAATATTCCCATCAGTTTTGTAATTGATATTTTAATGTTTATAAGCTAAAAGCCAATAACCTTAAACAGGAGTGTCTGAACAGGACTTTAGGAAGCACAGCGTAATCATTGGACTTCAGAATTATTATTCTGTCTAGAGTAATTGTATGGTCATTTTTGTGCCTTTTGGGGGTCTGAAGAACCAAGTCAGAGCCACTTCAGTGTTTTTGGTGAAGGCTGATACAGAGCAGCACTAGTACAGTCACTGTATGTTATGTGGACACACAAACTTCACCGGAGTTTTGACTGACATGATCGGTATTATACAGATTAACAACACTCTACCACAGCCAGAGACCAGACAACCAGACAACTAAAACGTGAAACTGTCATGTCATTGAGATTTAAAATGCAGAGACACTTTGCATGTGCAGCAGAAAAGCAGAGAGAGATGTGTGTTCAAAATGTTCAATGCAGTTTGTGTGCACACTCCTCGTGACAACCATGAGTGCACTTGTTAAGGGAGAATAAGGAGGGAGTCTGAATGTGAGACAGCCATAAGGCAATGCACACCTCTCTGTTACCAGTTTGACATTCATTATCAGACCCACACACATGCAGCACCGCACGTGGCTGGCATCGTGTTGAGTTTCAGACCGACCAAGGAGATCAGACTTCCTTCCCCATTCAACAACTTCAAATCAGAAATAACAATTACTAAAACAGTGTATTCTGAAATGTCCCTCAAGTCAAAAGGAAAGTAACATTTATACTGAACAACAGGCACTCTAACTCTAAAGAGGACATACAGTACAGCATCATTTTTCCTGTGACACAATATAAAAGATGGGCACGTTCCTAGCTTGGCTTACCTGAAATAGAAGTTGCTGGATAGGTCCACGTTCTGAAAGATCCGTACATATCTGGGAGAAACATTTGAAAAGAAAACAGAAGACAAGGTTTTGACTGATAGAGTTGCATTTAGCCTTGTAGGCTATATCGGTAGTGTGGGTGCTCCACTGTTAATATTGTGCTACATCTATGATTCACAATTTTATGGTTGTCACTCAAACAAGAAAATTTAACGAAATAAGAAAAGTGCCCTCACTCATAGAAGTGGGCAGGATTCCCACTTGCACAATAGATGCAGCTGAAGCACACACAACCAAATGAAACAAGAAATTGTTCACTTGGTCATTTGCTTTGTCAAGGCCACAGACTGACTGGTTGTGTGCATCCGTTTGTGAAGCAGCAGAAATACAATTTTTTTCTCACTGTTGCCTCTGTCGACCTTCGATGGTGTTATGTGTGTGTGTTTGAGTGTGTGTGCTCATGTATGTGAAAGAGGCATAATGAATCATAACAATAGTGTGTCAAAAAACAGTATCTATGTGCTCACATGTAGAGAAATTGATACAGCAACTGTAATGCCCATCAAAATAAATAAATAAATACACTGCAGGCCGGTGTGGTTCTGCAGGCTGCGACACCTCAGTCGGCAGTGGGAACAGTCTGGGAACGTCGGGGGTGGAGGGGAAACCTGATAACTGACCTGCCGCTTGTAACATGGGGTTTTTGAGTAATCAGAGTAACACAACACGCTTATATGTGTTGTGTTACATTTATGTTTTCTGTAAAAAAAAAAAAAAAGGTAGCTAATGTAGCTAATGTTAAGGAGTTAAGTGGTTTCAAAGTGGTTGCTTCCCATAGGCCTCTACGTAAAACACCTGAAAATAAAATGTGTTTCCTCTCCATCTATGAAGCTTTATAGTGCCACTTACATGCTGCAGTCCACTTTTGAACCATGACCCACCAGCTGAGAACCTCTGTCTTAAAGGACATGTAAAAATGTAGAAAGAGGAAGGTGAAAGTGGAGAAATCGAGAAGAGAGAGAAGAAGAAGAACACCTTGCTTCGTCAGGATGTGTGACTCTGACCGAGTCATTGGGGATGTAGATCATGCTCGTGTCCTCGATTTTGTAGATGGAGTGGCCACCGATGTCAGCCATCTTTCTGCGCTTAGTGATCAACACAATGTAGTACCCCTCGAGGAAACGCACAAACCCTGTCAAGAACAGAAACAAACATTAAAAACATGCACATTATGGAAAATCAATTTGAATAAACCAATTAAATTACCACAACAATCAAGAATAAATGAACAGAATCATAAGATGTATAATGTGTCGTTATACTTGTTTCACTCAAGGAAACTTTTCTTTGCCTGAACTCATAACTTCAGCTGTTCTTGACAAACCTCTCAGCAAATTATTTTTTAGGTCAACCTTTCAGCAGCCTGCATATTGACTGTGGCCTTGAAAAGGCAAACAATGAGTTTGTGGAGCAACAGCCTGAGTGTTTGTGTGCGTGACATTTCACTATATTGACTAGGATGTCTGCAATACACTCCAATCCATTTCTTTGGTCTTACATAATTAAAACTTGGCCCAGAAAGAAGTATCAAGCACATATACTCAATGATTTGCTTTCAGCTGCTGACAAACTATTTTCTCATCTGTGACATTCAATGCATAATGGATAATGTCTGCGCGTCTTTTTTAATGGTCTGATTATATTACTAATATTCCCTTCATCAAGGTCAGTACCTTATGTAAGTGAGCCTGCCAGACATACTGCTTTCGTAATATTGCTGCCAAGATTAATATGTTGTCAGCTGGATTGTGGGTCACAGAAGCAAATTTGCAGCTGAACAAAATCAGCACTGCAGAAGGCCTCCCACATTTGGACTAGTTCACACCATGAACGCCCCAATATCCTTGTATTGTTATAAATCCAACTACTAACAGTGATGATGTAGGTATAATCTCTGCCAACTTTTCAGATACAAATCCTCAAATGCAGCATACTGTATATGATATCAATCCATGCACGCATTAAACATCAGTTCTGTTTATAAAAAGAGAGTCAGCTCAAAGAAATGGACATCTGAGACAAGAAAAGCTGAGTTCTAACACCAAAGTCACTTCTATATTCTAGCATCACTAATAATATGAACCATGGGGGTTCATATAGTATGACTCAACAAAGTCAATGCCCCATTCTTTGTCTGTGGAGCCATGCCAGATTTTACACTCCAGAGACATCACAAATGTAAGTCAGTCCTCCAGTTTTTAGCTTTAGGAAAGAGTGGTGCATGTTCAAATGTATTTGCTGAACTGTCTTGCAGCACAGGAATAACGTGAATTCCTAAATCAGGTGGCATTCCCCTTTAAGATGACAATAGTCTGGAATATAGATTGTTATAGGGTTATCACATTAATCTGATGGATTCAAGTAGAGGCTAGCTGACCCAAATTTCCAGATGTCAGCACCAAGTACACACAATTTTCAGCTGCAACATTGCTGACAGACACATAACTTGTATGTTAGTGACTATGTTTCTTTCTGCCAGAGATGGGTCAGACTGACACATTTGTTAGATAAAAATGAATAAAAAAAACCCACTCATTTAACAATAATGGTAATCATTATATAATAGGAACTGTGCCAGGCAAAAGGACTTTCAGGATATACTGTACTCTAGATGGCCACATTACTCTTTTATTCTGTATGACACAAAGACTTCGCCAAATAGTTGCTTATGAATGGAGATGACGTTAGAGCACAATGGGAAAAAAGCATCTAATTTAGCCATTTAAGCACACGTCAAAGTCACAATCTGTCTGTGTCAGAGTGACCAACCAATCTAGGGATTCAAGAATGATACCGCTGAATTTTATCTTCAAGATATGGCAATATGACACTTTCGTAAAGGGCAATACTACTGAATTTGATCTTAGATATGTTACTCCTCTGCCCTAGAAGAGTCTGGCATATATTAGTTGGCAAAGTAATTTCAAAACTGCAAAAAAAAAAAAAGCAAAATTGTCTGTACCTGATGTGGAATTGACAGCAAGCAGTTAACAATCTTTAAAAATGCAAATGATAAATATAAATTGTGTTGTTATTATGTACCTCAGAGTGTAACTGCAAGAACACTTTTCAGGGCTTGGAAGGTGAAGCAGGCTGATGCATAGACATGAAAATATGGAATACCAAGTAACACACTTCTGAACTAATTTACCTTCAAAAGTCACATGATACTACAAATGGTTCATTATATTTAGTGTCATTGTACTGGTTCAGAGCGAATGGATTAAAAACAATGTGGTCTGAAAGATTTGTTTTTATAATCATCAATGATTTCCTATATTCTCTCCATATATGGTGCAATATAAAAAATGTGATTATGATTATGATTATAATTATAATAATAATTATTATTGTAGACTCTTTGACTTAGGTCTGCTGTGTGCATCATGTTATATGTAGGTCAGGGCTGTTGCAGGATATTCACAGTTCTGTCAAACCAATTACTTTCCATACAGGAAACAGAGGCACATCATGATCAAAGGATGAAGACGACAGGAGAACACAGGAGTTCACTTGAGTGGTATCAATTACAGGAACTGAGTTTTTCTTTGAAATCAACCATATATAGAGCATCAAAAATCAAAAACAACACTGGGAAAGTAACCATGTCATGAGATTCACTTCTCAGAAATGGAGGGAAGAAAAAGAGATCTGTATTACTCTCTCCATCTCTGTCTCTTTCTCTCACAGAGCCTGACATCTCAGTCAACAAGATAACAAGATTATCTAGACTCCTAGGACACACTGCTTTGACAAGCCCTGAACATGAGCCTTTATTTAAATTTCAACCTCAAATGTGAAATAAAACGAGGGTCCAGAAGAAAGAAGGCACCTAATTTTCTGAGAACAGGTAATTTATAAAGGCAAAAACTGGTTATTGTAATGCTTCAACTGGGTGCTGAGGTAGTGCCGTGTTGAAAATTAATGTTGACATGAGAAGGTGAGGGCAGACTGTCTGTGACTGCGACACCTTGACCAAAAAATGAGTCTAGACAGGAGTTAAAAGAAACTTTAATAAGACATATTACTCTGTAGTAATTAGGTCTATAAAAAAAAAAGTCCAAAGCACAGTGGCAGTAAAGATTAGTTCGTTTTTTTTAGAGAGCAATCACCAGGCTACATAATGTGATACCCTGTCACTTCACACTTTGCCAAGCTAATTTCCATAGAGACCAAATTAAAGGAACAGAGCAGGAGATTTAGAGTTAAATTACTTTCCCTTTCTATTTGAATATTACTAAATGTATGTTCCATCACATATCACCGTGAAATCGGTTTTGAGGACACAACCTCATGTTTGAAAAAAAGAGGCTATGATTGTTACAGCCCTGCTTCACAATATTGGTATATTTAATTTATAATAATTGTGTGTGTTCTAAGAAGTGCCTGATTTGCCACAAAATCCTCTAAAGCTGAAGCAGACCAAAAAGCAGTGGCAAGAAGAAGTAATAAAAATATGCTAGTGGGAAGCTTCTCTGTACTACAATAACACCTGATGGTCATTATTACACTGGACTTGATAATGGGATAAAATCCCATCCATGCTTCCCATAATTTCATTAGATCCACATCCCAAGTCACTAGAAATAAAGATGATCTCACACACAGTATGTAGTGTATATATATATATATGTATATGCTTAAACACTCTCACAACGGCCAACATTATTTGAGCGATCAAAGGCCTGCTTCCTACCTGGATCTGAATCAATATTTTAACAGGGTTCATTAATTTTTATATACTTGATTTGGAAAAATATACAGTCATAGAAATAATGAATAAGCCATGAATAAGTAAACTGGCTGTGAAAATTAAGTACTAGGTGCTAAAAGGTGGAGAAATTATTTAAGGCCATAAAAGTAGGTGACAGCAGGTCACAGAGAATAAGGCTCAACATTCCCTTTTGCCTGGTGGCCCAACAATGTTTTCCTACACATTCAAGCGAGCAAATACTGATTTTTAGGGGCCGACTTGGCCAGTGACCAAAAACAGCCTCTATTTTGTATGTCTGGTTATGAAACGATATAAGAGAACCATCATTTTGTTGGAAAACAGTTTCCCCTTCGTATCTAAGCATGCACAATGCCAGGAAGATGGTTTGGAGTAATTACATAGAAACATCAACACTGCCTTACTCTGTGAACACAGCAAGCAGTCACTGCTCCAGACAGTCAGTCAAGATAGCAACAGGTCATGGAAAGTACTATAGTTAGTCAGCTAGATTTAGAACTAAAAATGGTTGTTAAGCCTCCATCTTCTGCCAGATGTCATGAAAAAACTTTCTGTCCAAAGAGAAATGCATCGGAGCAAGAGCAGACAGAAAAAGAAGAAATGTGAAAGTTTCAGTGGTGATGGTTTCGTTAAGCTGAAAAGAAACGTTTTCTGCAAAATAATCATCTAATTTGCTAGTTATGCAGATGCTTAACTAGCTGCTTAACATGCTTAGACTTAGTGTATGGTAAAGTGAAACTAAAATAATAAATTCAAAGTGGAAGCATCAAAATGCAGTGACACACTAATGGGCCAGTAAATTCAGCGTTCAGGCCAAGAACTTTGATAAACCACTGACCCAAACAGCCAGAGGAAAACTGGCCTGGATGTCAACCCCTGGACAACTCCCCTACTAATCCTAATTCTCTGTCCCGTTGCCATCATGGTGTCCTATTAAGCTCATTGCTACACTTTTACAGTAGTGCCAGGAAGTGGAATGAGTTTTCTTACCCACAATGCCGTAGGCTGAGACAGCCCTGGACAGGCCTGAGGAGCCCTTCTGGCCGATTTTGGTGCGGTTGCCCAGGTCCAGGCGCCCTAGCAACTCGCGGACCTCCTGCTGGCTGTAAACATGCTACACACACAGACAGACACACATGCACAACGCTGTAAACACTACTGCCTTTATTTACAACATGTACATCGTTTCTACACTGCACATTTTGGATAAAGCAGAAAAAATATGGCTGTAATTTATATTTGGGTAATACACATACAATAATCAGCGAAAGACTGGAAGTCTTTTTTCATCAATATGCCCAAATTGTCTACAGAAGCATTTAGATTGATCTTCTGCAAGGCAATTAGGCAAACAATAAATTAACTGCGATCCAAATCCTTTCTGGAAAACTGTAATGAATGCACAGTAACTGCCTGCATTTTTATTTCTCTGTAAAAAATAAATAAATAAATAAATAAATAAATAATAACATGCAAAACAATCAACAACCTCTGGCCTCCACAGAAGAAGAAGAACTCTGTTCATTTAAAACTTAGACATCCTGTAGCAATGCAAAAATACTGTATATTGTTGCATTTGTGTAATGATTTTTATTGTTTACTCGTGGAATTAAATACATTCTACTACAAAATGCAATGCACTGAGCAGTATGGAAAGTGTGTAAGGATGTTTTTCGCATGATGTGCGCATGCTTTTTTTTTTCCAAAGCTTTGTGTCAGCATTTCATTGTATTTTAGTTAGTTCACGGACTGTGATTCAAATGACCTCCACTGTGCAATTACTGAGGCTCTGTTACAGTGTAAAGGAATACAGTATGTGGCATTATATATGACAGTGCATTCTTTGTATACCAACCAAGAGAAAGTGAAAGATGGGAATGTGTTTCCCACTTCAAAACTAATCACCTCCAGCTCTTCATTATATTCTCAAGCATCCACACACTGTTGATAAAATACTGTACAATGCCATTGTACAAAAGCCAATCAAAAGAAAATAAACATTGTTTCCCCCTCTGAGTCTAATATCTATGGGAATAAGACTGCGGGGTGATGGATACTTAGTAATGGATACTTTATAATAACAAACCCATCATAATCATAATCACCCACAACGAAAACAAACATATCAACTCCCACCTCATAGATCGTGGTAATGAGCAGCAGAGAGAAGTAGGTGCAGTCAGCTCATCAGCTACCCTGTCATCCACAATACACTTGGGAGAGGGTGAGTGATTGTACAATTTCCCCACAGGCATACTGTACTGTATTACATAAGGATATACATGAGCACTGTACTAACTGTACTGGAAGCTGGGCGCTCACCTTATCGTCAATTATGACCAGGTCCCTGGGTTCTGTGCGGTCAATCTTCAGTACGCGGTGTTTGGTCTGAGCTTGATTGCTCCCCACCAAAAAATACCTCTGGAAAGACAGAATAAAAGTGTTCATGTACTGTTTACATCGTTTCTCCTAGATTGTTTGTCAGGTCTGGTGCTATAAAAAAAACAAAAAAACAAACACCTAAACTGACATAGCATACAGGATGGCATATAGGTGAGGTTGGCTTCTGTTAAAGGCACTCTTTTTTTGTATTCAGTTTTTTTGTTTGGTTTGTATACTCACAAGGACAGGATGTTTAATAAGTTGCACCTTTATTGACTAAAATAGGTTGAAACAAGTTATTAAAATAACATTGCCTGACTTTGCACTAGATGAACTCAGTGAGCACGATTCATTGCAGCACTTTATCTTTCTGAGCTATGAGAATTTGATCAGTATTTTTTACCATAGGAGGCCCAACAATTGGCCTTACTTTATAAATTCTTAAATTAGCCCAAAAGGTAGATTTCTATTGCTGTCAACAGCAATCATGCTGTTTTTATATCCAAACAGATAGGTATTTGGCATGGAAACTCTGAATGGCACATTTAGTGTTCTTAGTGGTCAGTGGTATTACTTAAGTTAGAAAAACAATAAAAAAAGGATATTGTTGGCCTGGTGGAGGTGCTTACAACTGTACAACTATAGGGGAGACACTGCTGTAGGCTATAGCACACTTGCTGCAGGCACTGAGACACGGGTCTTTACAATGTATAGTATGCTAAAGATAATGATAGATTAATCATATTACACGGTTGATTGCCTAATGGTTACTCATTTTCAGCATCATTAGCTTCCTCTTGGAAGACATTCAGATTAGCTCTAGTCCTTATGACCAATGTGGAAAACTCAGCACATTAGCCAAATCTACGCTAAAATGATGCATCTGAGACAACACAGAGTTTTCACAGGTCAGTAGGCAGGGACAGTGTCTCTGCTATGCCTGAGGTATAGAACATCTTGTGAAGATCTCATTTCATTATTTTTTTTCCACAAGGGTGTAAGAGTGTCTCTGTGCAATGAGATACTGAAACTCCATGTATCAATAGCCTGTCAAATCCTATACCTAAAAAAGTCAAGGCATACACTGCATTATTCAAACTGCTTATGAACTTGTACTTCAATTACAGCAGGTTCTGCCCAAAGTACAGCTTGCATGCAAAAGCATCTATTTCATCGCAAGGCCACGTTCTAAAATGTGATAGCTTGTTAATAAGATGTGTCTTCCTTGGATGTCCCTTTCTTTCAAGTCATTAATTTTCTCACGCCAGGTTGCAAGATGGTGCAAGATCTTCTTTACACCACAGGATGCCAATTTGAACACCTTGTATGGACATGGTCAGGAACCATTAGGGCTATTTTGTCCTGTTCCAGACTATGCAGTCTCCCATAGAGCTGCCTTTGGCTCACAGTTATTAAGACAGTCTGTCCAATAAAACAATATGAAAGGAAACAGGAAAAAATTATGATAACTCAAGGGTTTCCAAATGTTTTCTTTTCTCACTAAGTGGATTTGACATGTGATGACAGTCATCACACTCTGCTGTGCCTCACCGTAACAACATTGGTCTCATCTTAGTCATTGTGCCAAGGGGGAAAAAACTGTGTTGTAAGGCAACAAATAAATACAAGACAAAAAATAAATGGCTAGATAAATATCACTGGCAGTGAAGTGAATATGTGTGTACTAAATATGTACACATCAAATCTAATTGTTTTCAACAGGCAGCATGTAATAAAATGAATTGCTCATGAAAGCACAAAGCAAAGCCAAACAATAGTTCACTTGATGCAGTTTCATGTTAATAATCTAAAGTATGGCTCTAAAGTGAGGAAATTCTAGTTTGACTGAGGTCTATATATTATGATATTGTATGTTTATCTGTTTCTGAGTTGAGCCTCTTTTTCGCATTTAAAATACACTGTATTATGAGACTGGGCCATAACTTAAGCAGCAAACCATGACAAGCTCTCTTATGCTGCCATCTAGTGTCTACTGACAACCATTCGCAATCCCAGCTCTCCATCCCCATGTCTGCTATTATGAATTTCTTCAGCTGTCAAATCATAAGTTAAGCACAACTTTCTCGAATCACGGTTATAATGAAATCCAATTGTGTATTGATATTTAACAATGTACACCACTGAGCACCATGAGAGCCAAAATGCACTCCATAGCATCCTATAATGAAGTTGTAATGCTATATGGATCTAAAATGATGACTGTGAGTCCTGTCAGCAGTAAAGCGTAACCAGAACATCTAGGGTACATATGTTGGCAAAAGTAACACCGTTATAGAAATGATGTGAAACTCACGGCTCTGGTTTCGTACAAAACCATCCTCTGGATACCGCTGATGACAGCCGCTGACTGGGGCATGATTGCTATATCTTGAAATGTATCTCAATCCGAGAAAAAACGACAGGAAATCTGTAGAGAGTTAGTACAGATATACCATGCAAATCAACAAATGCGCGTCATAAAAAAGCAGAGGGCACAGATATTTATGCGATTACTTAGCTAGCTTTAATGGCCCTCAGCATTACCTCAGATAGCTAACTAGCTACTCACCATCAGCTGCGTTAGCAATAAACCTCCGGCCAGCTGGTAAGATACATCTCCTCACACAATCAAAACACCTACTTACAGTTTTAGACCATAATAAAATGTAATATATATGCACACTGTCAAACTTGTTCAGGCTAACACACATGAGCATGCAACACGGTCATGTATTTGTTTCGGTCAGGTGACTGTCACGAACGCTTCCTCAACTCAGCTGAGACGGATCCCCGTAAAGTCCAAAAGTTCGAAGTAGGGGAAAACTCGCTTGCTGATATACGCTGTAAGATTTCTTTTGGCAGTATTCTCAACAGGTCTGCCACTGCACCGATGCCCCAATGCCTGCTTAAAGTGTTTGAGACCTGCATTTTCAGAACATATCTTGTGACCGTAATAGATATATCGTTGCATGTAGAAAACTACATTCCTATCTCTTTAGTGTGTTGGTTTCTATGGTTACCGTGTTTAGCGTATGTTGAGCTCAGCCAACTTTTAGGTAGTGCTAACTTCCCAACAAACGTTTGTGAAGAACTGTTTTTAAAAATTGGGATAGTACCACTACATTTTAAAGAAGTATTGGACAGCCATAAATAACAACTGTGAGTATATTTTGCAGTAATTTCCAGGTGCGGGGCTATAAGGTTTCAGCAATCCAGGTGTGGTTGCTGTTAGCTAAATTGCGGCAGGAAGAAGAGGGTCTTAGTGACGCTAATTTCAAGTCTATATTGTTTGTCTATAAATTCAAGTCTATAAAGTAATTACGTTTTGGTATGTATCTTTCATCGTTGTTTTTATGTGCCCTAGTCGTCCTATGCGGAGCATTTGATAAAACTGCAAATTAAAGCCTATGGACCATACTGTGGACAGCCTAAATGAAGATGAAGCTGAGAGAGCGAGTCTCCTTGCTAAACCCACCTGCTTCATCGTTGTGGGGAAACCGGTAACACACAAATTGTGCAAAAGCACAGTAATGTAATAATTCAGATGTGGTATATTAGTGTAACCTTTAGAATGAGATGACTCACTGAATTCTTTTGGCAGGGTGTTGGCAAATCCACCCTGGCCAAAAAACTGTCTGAGTCCTGGAAGTGTATTTTGATTGATGGCAAGTACAATTATTTTTGATGTTTATTCCAACATAATTTATATGAAAAATAGTTCTGATATTTCCTAACATCTACTAATATTCCAGATACAGAACTCCTCAGCACACACATCAAAAATAAAACAAAACAAGGCATGGAAGTGAGTATCATTATCTCCTGCCACACCAGGACAATCGTTTCCCTTTAAATCTTATTCACCTGGACTTTATAACCTATAATGGCATCTGAGTTACCTCTTTTCCCCGTTTCAGTTCTTGGATATCTTATCTGAAGGGAGAAGTATACCAGAAGACATGGTGCTCCAGCTTATTATTGCCAGGCTTAACTCACCAGACGTGCAGCACTATGGTAAATCAGTAAAGTCAAAGTATAGATATTAGGCACATTTGCATTCCCTAACAGTGCAGCTTGTGGCATGTCATGACTTTCTAAAGAGTGGATGATTTGTATAACTGGTATTAAAACTGTAATCACCAGTATCGGAGCTTTGTCATTGCTTGTATGTGATGGTACATTGTGTTGTTGTACAGGCTATGTACTGAGCTGCTTGCCCCTCATGTCTGAAGAGTGTCTGAGGATACATGAGCAGATTGAGCTGATCAAAAACCTCAGGCTAACACCTGATTTCATTATCAACATCAAGGTTACCCACACTTACTGTTAGAATTGTGCAATGTATAATTTTCATTTTCTGACTTTCTCTTTTTTTAACACATCAAATCAGTAGTGTCTTTATAGACCAGTTTGCATTTTTGAAACTTCAGATTTAAGTTTTGTCAATGTGTGAGTGGGTTGATTATGACTGTAACACTCCTATCTTGCACCAGTGTGCAGACAAGGACTTGATCCAGAGGCTGTCAGGTCTGAGGAAACACCCTGAGACAGGCCATTTGTACATCAGGGAACAGTGGAACACTGAGAAAGTGGACACCAAGAAGAAGGAGGAGAAAAGAGAGGAGGATCTAGTCGAGGATGAGGAGGAGCAGGTACGGCACATGTAGGAAAAACTCCTTAAGCCACTGGATGTAACCTTGCCTTTCTTCAGTTTTAGAATTATTTGAAGACATACAGTGATAGTTCGATAGTTGATTTTATGTGCTTGCTACAAGACAAGCATCTACATGTGCTGCTGATGACTTAAGAAACTGCAGTATTTTCATCAGGTCCTTGGTGAGCCCCACATGTCTGAAATACCTGCGGTTGTGGCCTTCTAGACCAGATGATGGCCTGCAGGAGAAAGCTCCAGCTGTGGCTATTGTTCTGTGCAGTTGCATTGGAAATTACTTTTGGACATGATATTTCTTTGCACTTCAAAATGTGAATGTTACTAGCTAGTGTAACATTAATTTCAAAATCCCTGGTTTCCTTAAGTTGTATCATTTTGCAACATTACATTGTTTTGTTTAGCCAGTGTAACATTACTATAGTCCACTTTACTAATTGTATGTTAGCAGGGATTAGTTGCTAAATTGTAGTAATTAACTATTATTGTTGATTTGATTTCAGTACATTATTTGTCAGGACACTTACAACTGATAAGCATGTAATTACTGTTGAGTTTCCCCCAAATACCCTTTTTCCATTGTCATTCTCACTGAAAACATTCAAAATTAAATACTCAACTATTGGTCATATCTAAACTTTTAATAATTTCTGAGCCATGAAGTCGGTGATGTTGAGTGATGTGAATACCTTTTGAGTATTTGTTTATTTGTGGTTGCAGGTTGACGAGAAAGAACTCCAAAATGACATTATCAACCAGATGGTGTGGATGCCAGAGAATTCAGCTGAAAATGCTTCTCTCAGGATCAGCATGTACAAGGATACCATGCTGAGATCCCTGGAGGTTAGTCCCTTGGTGTAGCACAAATCCTAAATTATTCACACATTAATTAATAAATTAATTAAATATGTCCCCTTCAGGATTACATGGCTGACCACAACCCCCTCTACCTGTTTGAGCTGGATGGAAACAGCAGTCCTGAAGAGCTGCATTTGGTAATGCTAACCATATTTAGGGTTAATAGGCTGGCTGCAAGGAATGTGCACAGTAGAAATCAAATGATTTTGCTGAAATGTTGCTGAACTGATTTTTCCCCTATGGTGAGTCTAGATTCAGTTGTGATTGATGGTCACGTGCTGACTTAAATTTGAGACAGATAAACTAATGTGACATAGTGTGTGTGTGTGTGTGTGTGTGTGTGCACATGTACAATTATTTATTCATTCTCTTTGTTGATTGCTTTGTCTGTAGTCTGTAATGTCTCGTCTGGGATCCATGGCAGTGAAGCGTGTCTCTGTTCCTGTCCGCCTCCACAATGAAGAACTGCCAGATGAAATTGACACGGTCTGTCATTTACAGAGAGTACTTAGTATTTAATGTAATATAAGCGAAGTTCTTTCTTCAAAAATAATGAGTTACAATTGATTCTGTGAATGCACTAGAAGTAATTCATACATCTCAAGTATGAGCTGTAAATACAGGGGTGCTGCCAATAAAAAAAGAAAAAAAAAAAAAGAAAATGACTTGTTTTGGTAACCTGTTGGTTGATATTTAAATTACATACTGGCAGGGATTGACTGGAAATGTTAATCTTAAACCTGACTTTACTACATAAAAATTCACTCTTAATCAGACCTGTAATAGTCTTATTGCAAATATATCTCTTGTCCAGGAGGAGCTGCTGAGAATTGTATCTTCCACCAAAGTAGCAGCCCCTGGCTTCAGGTGGAGAAGAAGCCGTTGGGGCAGAATCTGCCCTGTTGCTCTGAAAGAGGGCAAGATCATTCAGGGAAAACCTGAACAAAGTGTGGGGTGAGTGATCTGCTGTAAGGTGTGGTCAAGCCTCTAGCCTGTGGTTTAAAGTGAGATGAAATGGAGTGTTTACTTTATCAACCAACTCCCATATCAACCTCTGTACAGCTTCCAGGACAAAATGTATATCCTTTCATCTGAGGACGCCTATCAGAAGTTCCTTTTAAACCCTCGGCATTACCTGATTCCTCCAATGCCCAGACCCCCTTGCCGTGTGTCCATCATTGGGCCCCCACAGGCAGGGAAAAGCACCCTATGTAAACTTCTAGCCCAGCACTATGGAGCATTGGTGATTGACGTAGAGGAGTTGGCACAGCCAATCCTGGCCAAGCTTGAGCAAGACAGGCTGGACAAAATCAAAGCAGACATGACCCAGATAGCCATAGAGAAAATCAAGATGAATGTGGAGATGGAGATGGATAGCAAACTGAATTTGGGTGAGTTGAGCGGATGGTGGATGATATTGTTGGGTATGCTGATAACCCGAGATTCACTCTTAACTGTACAATTATACAACCATACATTATATATTCTTGCATAAACAGACTATTCAAGATAAGTGTAACACAATGCAGCTTTCTACTAACCAACACATTAACCAGGGTTGTGCTTGACTCCGTCCATAATAGAGTTTAGTTATCACCACTAGGAGGCTTTGCTATCTTATTTCTGAAACAAGTCAGTAAGTCAGTGACATTCAAGTTTCTAGGCCTCTATGGGAGTATATGGTACTATATGAAGCTTTATTACAAATACTGAAGGATGGACATGTTTGTGTAGCAATTAACCTGAAATTATTGCTATAATTTCAGTAACTTTCTAGTTACATCAACAGATGTTCAGTTTATGATATATTGCTGTCATTTTTTAATTGGTTTTATGATTTTTTTTCACCAGACGCAGCCAACTATGTGGAAGGTAGGCTGTTAAAATAACCTTTTTCTCACACACGCACACACACACAAAGAGACGCATGTGCACACACACATATACACTCATGTGTGCACACACTCAGACACATAAAGATGAATGATGCTTTTTTTTTTTACCTTTTACAGATCTACTCAGAAATACATTTTTGTGTTATTCAGGAATTTACATGGCTTTCTGGCATCATATATGCTATCCCTTGATTTTCCTGTGATGTTATATTGACATCCCTGTTGATACTTGCTGGTCACTGAGTTTGGAGGTCTATTCGTAACACTTTACTACTGGGCAGCATCAGTATATCAGCATGCAAATTCTGTCTGCTGTTTTCAGTGACAGAGGATCACCCAGATGTGAAGGCGATGGTGCTTAATGCACTGAAAGAAGCCAAACAAAAAAGCACAGCACCCCCCTCCGACCTGTATGCTGAGGTATTGGAAAAGCGCATAAAAGAGGTATGTCAAAAATCTAAAACATGTAGGCTACATTTACAGGCTTAATAAGTGTAAACATACAATTAGTGTTTTTGCATACACATTATTATAGAGATATTATTCAGCATAGCCAGTAATGCTGCTGATGACATTGTTGTCATCACAGATTGAAGAGGCGGATGGAGATGCGGAGGTGAGAACCGGCTGGGTGCTCCACAATTTCCCCAAGAACCACTCCCAACTGAGTGGCATACAACAATCTATCAATGGGATCCTGCCAGACACCCTCTTCTGCCTCAAAGACAGTGATGGTGGGAGATGCCGAACAAAGCACCACAAACTCATCGATGTTAATTTGGATTTACCTCAGTGTTCGTGCCTGCTATACTGTATTTCTGTAACCCCTCCTGCTATGCCCTCATATTTCCTTCATCACTGATAAAATATTGATTTGGGCTGTACTTCTATACAGGAAGGACAGTACTGAGGAGACTCTATGAGATGAACAAAGAGACTGTGGACAAGGCAGTGAAGAAGAGGCTGCAGGAGGAACAGTCTGAGAAGGAGAAGCAAGCCTTGTTGTGAGTGAAGATAAGATCATGTTGCAAAATGTTTTGGTTTGTTAAAGCCAAGCTGGATTGTTTATAAAGCCACATCTTTTTTGTGCTTCATTTCTCTCACTGTTAGAAATCGTAAGGACCAGGAGTCAGAGGTAGAGCCCAAACCAGCAGAACTGCAGCCTAATCTAGAGACAGTTGCTGAAGAGACTGATGGTAGTATCTGTCTTCCTATCTACGTATTTATCTTTGTACAGTAAAACAACTTAAAATCCTGTTGTCTCTCCAAGCCTGTAGGACTTGATCAGCATCCTTTTTATTATGTTGACTCTTTTTCTCTGCAGAAAACCAAAACCAATCTGACACAGTCAACAGTGCACATCCTGTCAACATCAAAAAAGAAGGCAAGACTTGATTTATTTAGATTTCTTATACACTTTTGAGTTTTATCAAATCAAAAGCAAATTTTTTTCTGGCTCAGTCTTGACAATGGCAATATTGCCACTGTACCATGGGCATCAAGAGGCAAACTCAAATCAGTTAGGATAGGACACTTCACTCTACAATAATGGTGCACTATCATACTTCATTATTGTGCATGGAATTGAGAGTTTTATACAAATATGTAAGTTCTTAATTGAGCTGTATCTGATTTATAAAAGACAATAAAGGCTCTATACTTGTGAATATGTAGTCTTATATTTTAATTTTCACACCCATCATTCTTCACACAACTTCCCCAGTCCTCTTCTTGTATTCAGAAAGAACTGTATTTCACTGCCAGAAATTCAGCAAAATATCCTGTACTTGTTTCTCTTTCTTTAACTTTCTTCCTCTCCCACCCCTCCCTGACACTAAAGATGTGGTACTACCTGATAAATGGGAGTTTGGTTATCCAGACGGCCCAGAGATGAACAACTATAAACTGCAGCTGAAGCATTTTGCAACAGAATGGGAGCGTATGCAGTCTTCTTTAACTAGCAGCTACTCAGTACTGGACATTAGTGGCAAGAGTCCTGAGGATCTGCTGAAGGAGATGATCCACGTGATGGAGAGTGAGTGTAGCTCTACTGTATGTGTACATTGTAATGTACACATACATTGTAACTCAACTCAAATGAAGCTTGTGAAGTTACAAATCACAGGCTGCTTGTCCAGTGTTTTTCCTCTGCATGGCATGTATATATAAAATGATAAATATTAATGTAATATTAAATATATATTTTTTTGTTTTATGTTATTTTTTTCAAATTGCTTGCATTAAATCCAAACCTTTATCATGATCTTGAGGTGCTATCATTTTACACACTCATGGTACACTATAGCTGTCATATGGTTTAAATAATTTCTTCAGTGAACTGAAATCCAACTGCAGGCTTTGTTTGGCAAAAAATAAATCAATAAATAAATTCCAACCCAAACTCTGGTTTGCATGTGTTTCTCAGAGCCATTCAAGTATGGGCCCTGGGAGCTGTCGGGAATGGACCTGGATGAAGAGGAAGAGGATGCACAGGCCGTGGCAGAGCTGGAGAAAGCGGAGGAGGGCAGTGCGGACAATGACGCAGTAGAGGTAGAAAAAGGAGTCAGTCAATATTTTTTTTTCTGCTTCTATCACCTCAGTCAAAACATTTACACATTCCCTCTCTTACCACTGCTCTGTCATACAAGAACAATATGAAATGATGAGTGTCATCTTTTCGCATGGTTTTCTCCATTCCCTTCATGACGTCAGGAGGATACAGCTTCTAAAAGATTACTGGGGGATACCAGTCACTTCTGCCCTGTGGCCTTAAAAGACCATGAAGCCCTGTGGCCTTGTACGGATGAAATTGCAGCCAAGTACCGTGATAAGGCCTATTACTTCTCCAGTTCACAGGCCAGAGACAGCTTCCTTCAAAATCCTGCAGAATTTGTCGCAGAAAAAAAGACTCTGAAGGTATGGACCGATGTGAGAACCAATGAGAGAGACATAAAGAAATGAAAATTTAGCCCTAATATTTTGTCTGTCCTCTATCCAAGCCTCCTGCCCTGAGGGTCTTTTTGCTTGGCACCCGAGGGTCAGGCAAGACGACTCACGGTGAGTGGCTGGCCCAGCAGCTGGGCATCTTCCACATTCAGTTCAGGGAGCGTCTTCAGGAGCTCATTCTGGCCAAGACACAGAGCCGAGTGCCCTACGCTGACGAGGTGCTGCCCCCAGAGGAGGCTCCTGACGAACTGGAGGCCCTGATCAACGAAGCTAAGGAGGAGAAGGAGCAGAAGACAGAGGACGCCCCTGCCAGTGAACATGACATGGTGGCAGAGGTCAGTTTTAATTAGCATTCTGTAGCTGAGTTTCTAATAATAGTAGGAAATAGTAAGAAATTTTGACTATCAGATGAGTAGTGATGGAGAAGCATTCTTCTCATAAATAATGATGTTGTGACATCTGCACACCACAACCTCCCAAATATCATATGTACTGTAGCTCCCATGTATAGGGTAGTTAGTTTGTGTGTGTGTGTCTGTCTGTCTGTAGAGAGAAGTGGCACTGACTGATAAAGAAGAAGCCATCAAAGCTTACCTGTCTGAGGGAGATCCACTGCCTCCAGAGATCCTGGATATGGTGCTGGCACCATACTGGAAACAGGAGCCATACAAGTGCCTATACACACATACACATTTAAATGCTTTATCTGGGTGTATGAAATACATTAACAATGTAATTTAAATAATGTAGTTAAATATAATCAAGGTTTAAGGGTTGGCGCAAAGAGTCCAAAAAGCATCACCTTCTTCTTTTCTCCTCCTCAATAAATAACTTTTTTACACTTCTTCCATCTTTCTTTTCTTAAAACACCCTTAGATAATTATTGTAATTAAATTTTTTTAATTAATTCACTTTCATTATGTATTTTGTCCTGCATTGTATTGTTGTAGTATGTTGTTTTTGTTTTCACCTGACTACACAGCAAAGTTGTTGACCTAAGCCTGCCTCTGTAGATCCACAGGATTTATCCTGGAGGGCTTCCCTCAGAATGCTGATGAGGTGCAGTATATGGTGCAGCAGCACCTCTTCCCTGACATCGCAGTGATCATGGTGGTGGATGCCATGGACATTGTGAGCCGCCTGTTGCCGCGTCACTTGGAAGTCTGGCGGGAACGCCGCAACCGTCGTGAAGCCCAGTTAAAGCTCCTCAGTGACTTACGTCAGAAGATTCGGGTGAGGAAGTGACAACTTTCTGGCTCTGTTGTCCTTTAGCCTTCATTGACAAGTGTGTTTCTCCTACCTGTCAAAATCACCAGTGCTCCCTTTTTTGTTTTCTCACTTTTTTTGTTTAAAGAATTATGTACAGTTCTATAAAGCATCCATGGCATTGACATACTGACCCACTTAATTATCACTTTATTTGAATGTTACCTGAAAACTTCTCGCTTGTATTATTTTGCATATTGATAACTATGACACCTTATGGTAACCACAGTGGTAAAGATTAGACATAAAGACAGAGAGAAAGACTACTTAATTCTGTACTTAGAGATAACAAGTCTATCCATCCCTGTGGTTCAGGAGGAAAACATTGCCAAGAGAAGGGCTGAATTCATGGCAGAGCAAGCCAATCAATCATCCAGAACAAAGGTAACACCATCACATACATTATCACCCCCTTTCCATCACCAGTTAATCTCTATTAGGCAACTTCAAAGCCCCCATCCACAATCTTCTGACTCATCAGATAACAGATAGCGAGGATGAAGATGGTGAGGAAGAAGATGAAGCAGCAGACAACATGGAGGAAGAATGGGAGGCCATAATGCAGGAAGAGTTCCCTCCTGAAGAGGAGGGCGATGACATGGAGAACGAGGAGATGGAGGAGGCAGCTATTGAGAGGCTGGAGATGGAGATAGGAGGACGTTTTGAAACAGACGACAACAACCTCACCAATGTGACCGTAAAGTATCTCTTACTATTTTACATTCATCTTGTGGGTAGTGAAGACTGTTTTACATTAACTTTTTATACCAGTCTGAGAAGTATCAGCAACAGGCTAATGAGTGAGGACATCATCATTACTTCCATTATTATTGTTGCCATCAATAGTTGATTTGTCTGTTTCATCAGGTTTACACAACATAGATAGATAGATAGATAGATAGATAGATCATATTGTGCCTTCATGCTCTGTGCTCTTTTATTGTCAGGATCTCCTGAGTGAACAAAACATCCCCAAGGTGTTCATTACTGCATCCCGTAAGCCACGGATTGTGCGTTACCAGCTGCTCCAGAAGATCCAGCCCCTGTTGACCAACAGGGAATCGCTCTTCCAACAATGCCGACCCATCAGTTACAGCCTGGCACGTAAGCTCCTAGACTCCTCTTACAAGTTCCACAGTGCCTTTGGCTGCTGGGACCCCATCAAGGTGAGCATGACCCAAGAACGATGGCATCCTTCTCTTCCTCAGCATCTATAGGATAAAGCCTAAATTTTAAATGAAACACCTTTTGCTGAGGTGTTAGGATTAGTATCAGCTGAATTTTGTCTAACCACTTGTATGGTGTATTTTAAATCTAATCTTTTAATCTTGGATAACACATTATAGATATTTTACCTATTTTCCCCTTCCCTCTCTCTACTTTTTACTATGTCTAGTACACAGAAGGAGACTTGATCCAGCCATTGCAGGGGCCAATGAATGCCACATACCCTCTTCTTTTCCACCAGTATATCTACTTCTTTGCGTCCATGGAAAACCGGAACACCTTCATGCTAAACCCCATAAAGTACCTTAAGCAGAGCAAGCCCAGTCCTCCCCTCCCCCTGAAACTGGCTATCATTGGACCGCCCAAATCTGGAAAAACTACTGGTCAGATTCAAACAGCTCAAACATGATCTAATATATCTAATAATTGTTTACATGGAGATATATGATGATGTGTATATTAATGTTTCTGTCTGTCCCAACTACACTTCTGCTTGTCTCTATCCCCTATCTTTCCCTCATACTTTGCTCTGTCATCTCCCCAGTGGCTCAGATGTTTGCTCAGAAGTATGGCTTGGCACGGCTGTCCATTGGTGGTGTAATCCGCATGATGCTGAACACTCGGGAGCACAATGAGCTGGCTGTCCAGATGAAGCAGCACCTCTCCAAGGGCCTCGCCGTATCTGATGAACTGGCCATTCAGTGTCTGGAGGTGGCACTCATGAGCTTGGTCTGCAGCACCAGAGGGTAAGACACGAGGTCTGTGGCCTCAAAGTTGCTTAAATATAATATGCTGGATATTATATAATACTAAACTCAAACTCAGGATCAGCAATACATAAAATTGTTATAAGTCTCAAATTCAATTATAGAGGTCTTAAAATGATATATTCTCTTTATCTGGTGAGGAATCAGCTCATTCACACAGACTTATAGTCTGATAGGTCTGTAGATTTCATTATAAATCCTAAATTTAAATTAACGGAATGCCAGATAAATGAAAATGTTCACTGCGCTTGAATCTCTTTCCTCCAAATCTTCCTTTTCAATTTGGCTTGTAGAACAAGCTTGCACTGAGAGTTAATTGTTCTAGGAAGTCAGAGTGGAGGAAAAGCTCAGACTGAATTTAAAGTCAAAGAACAGCAAAGAAAAAAATTCTGAAAAAAAAAAAATCTGTTCATGCTGTACTCTCAGTCTTTCATGCAGCTTTTTGTTGCAGTGTTCTAATAATGACTTGTTTGCTCTTCGAGGTACGTGTTGGACGGTTTCCCCATGACAATAAAGCAGGCTGAGTTGATGCAGGCTCGGAGCATCATCCCCATGACAATAGTGGAGCTGGAGCTGGACACAGTGGAGGTGCTAAAGAGAGGCCTCATCGACAAGATGAAACCAAACAAGTCAGAGAACACACTCACACAGAACTCTAGCAATTATAAGTCTGGGACTACAAACATTTGGATTTTGAATGCATATTTTCCTCACAGGTGAAAGCTTAAAATCACAAACATGCTAACTGCTGAAATAAAGTGTGCACCCCTCTCCCATTCCGGCTCTTTCCTCCCATTGTAGGCCTCACCTGATGCATGACAGCTCTGAGATCCTCCGCATCCGTAATTCCTGTTACAAGCAGGAGGTGGAGCCTGTGAGGCAACACTTCCAGCAAAAGTACATGAATTGGGTCCTGATGGACGGATTAAAGAGCAAATGGTGGATATGGAATAGCATTTTAGAGGAGGTCCACATCAGCATTCAATATATCCACAGCTACCTGGAGAGGACCCACAATGGTAAGTTCTGGAGTAGCAGGGTAGAGTTAGAAAAGTAGAGTTACTTAATGAGTAAAGCTGCTGAGAATACAATGTAAAATTGACTGCACTTAAACCTCATAGCCATACAATTTTTACATCCAGAGCGAAACTTGCAGCAAAAAGTGTGTTTTGCTGTTCACATATGTATTACAAACCTCATTTCAAGGATTCAGTTTTATTGTCTGTTTAGATGAGACCTATTACTTCATCTTCTCCTTTATGTTTATTTCACAGGCCAGGCAGCCTGCATCAACAGGCTATGCATCACTCCCACAGAGCTGCAGTCTCGCCTTGGGGAGTTTGGCCAGTACTGCCCTGTCTGCCTGGCTCTGCATCACCACCTGGTGGACTCCTCAGATAATGCATCCATGGCACAAGCAGCTGAATTCAGGGGACACTACTACAAAATGTGCAGCAAAGACCATTTAGAGGTCAGTGTCCTGAGGGTTCATTTTCTTAATTTTTAATCAAATCCAATATTTCAAAAACCAAAACTAATTTCAGTCATCATGGCATGTTGTTTTTTTTTCTTCTTCTTTGCAGTCATCCCACAGTGGAATTGGATTAAACCAAAACCTTTTTTTTATAAATTTATACGTATAAAATATAATTCTATGAAGATTTTTATAGCATCTGGAGTGCACATGCAATGAACTGTAATAGACTTTTTACTTATTTATTATTTTACCCAATGTGCCTGATCAGATACTAACTAATACTACTAACTAGTAGCACCGAGCACATTCACAAAGAAACAACCTAAGGAATAGAGTAACCCAAACACTTAAGAGACTGAAAGAAAAACTTTTTTCTTTTCTCATGTTGGCCTCTCAACCACAGCCGTTCCTAGCCACTCCAGACCAGTTTGTGATCCCCGGCTGCCCTTACACTCTCCCGTCACCCCACCTGCTGCCAAGGAAGCTCTCTGAGGCTCAGGTGAAGAACCGGTTCCCACAGCAAGTTGAGATGAAAGGCTTCTGCCCCGTCACTTATCTGGATGGAAAGCAGAGGTACATTTGGACTGCTATAATGTGCACACTACTACATTGTTTGTTGTTGTGCAGGGATTAATTCCCCTGAAGTTCCAAATACACATAAAGTAAATTCAGTGGACGGTAAATTCTACATATCACGTTTTGCCATTTTGTCAGTAAATCAAGACTTAGGTCCTCAAAAGTATAAATTTGTGTGAAATCTCCTGTATATATCCTTAATGCATAAACAAACTTAATAGTTTTGCATTGATAGAAGGTGTACTTGTCAATAGATATGAAGCCCTGGTTCGAGGAAACATGGAATATGCTGTGGAATACCAGGGACGGATCTATATTTTTGAGACAAAGCAGAAGCAGGACAAATTTTTGAGGTGGGAAACTATCTTTTATACCATACATCGGAAGTCTTTTTTCACTTTCTACTCTCATTTTCTTTTCACAAGGAATAATCAGTTGTGCAAAATGTTTGAAGTATGAATCTGTTCCCACTATTTTACATGAAGACAGTATGATATTTTTTGCCGTTGACAAGTATTGGTATCTTACCATATATGCCCATCAAGCTTTAGTAAAACTTGGTCATATTATCCATTATCCATTAAGGCTTCCTGAAACATATTGGGACCAGAAGTTGCCCAACAAGCTTCCTCCGATGTGTGATCCTGTTCAGCTGACCTCCCTCCCAATGTTGGGCTACTTGCAGCAGGTCAGACCTACACTCAAACACACTTAAAGAACAATTCTGCTCGCAAAGCTTATATATGATGTTTAGCATTTGATGTAAATTATGGAATAATGTGTCTGAGACATCTGCTTTGACTCAAGCCTGTATTTCTGTCAGGGTGTGGCAGAAGCAATCATCAAGGCCATGACAGCCGTTGGGTGTCTCAAACCAAAGTATCCCTTCCTCAGTGTGAAACGATCAACTCTCCTCTACATGGCCTATTATCTAAAAGGTAAACAAGATGTCAAAGAAACTTTTGATGTGTGATTTGTTTACAATTAATAAAGATGATGGTAAGGTGAATAACTGTTTTCCTTACTTGTACCACTAAATTTCTAAGAATGAAAGAGAGATGCATTGTATTGCTCTGTTTTGTGCTAAAGCAAGGGTTAGCCATTTCTCTCAAATTCTGATCAAATTTTCACTTTTACAGTGACAGACATGCAGTGGTATTTTGTTTGACTTCATATCTTTATCTTAATCTAATCTTATCTTGTTTTACAATTCTGCCTTTGCTCATCCTTGTTTTCTCCTTTTTCTTTTCTCACCTTTCTACAGCTTTCAACCACAAGAGCTCAGACTACACCCGCAAAAAGTACAAACAGAAGCTGGCCTTGTTTGAGGAGGGCTGTGAGCTTATCCCCTACCTGGGCTCTACCATGACGAGAAACTACAAGCCTCCTAATGAACATCCCCCTGACTTTGAGTTTAAACTGCGTAGGTTCCTGGCCATGGGACACTTGCCAGGAATGAATGGTGTGATGTAGCCTGTGACAGCCTGTTGTACTCACTTTATTAAAGCACATTGTTTTACAAAGTGTGATAAAATGTGTGGCAGAGAGATATTATTAAAGATGTATGTATTTCAAGATGCTGTAGTTATTTACTCAGTAGCTTTTATTCTGCATACATATCTTTAATTCAAGGAAATTTCTACTGTAGTAATTATAGGATACTTCTGCTTAAGCAGCTACTAGCACTAGATGTTTTAGTGCGCTTTTCACCCCGTGCACATTTACAACATGACAATGAAAGATACAGAACGATATAACAAAGAGCCTATCAAAGAAATTCAATATTCAAACTTAAATATTAAATAGGCTACTTCGCCTGATGCACTCCTGCCTGGCCAGGAAGGGGCCCCATCTTTCTGTGGTCCCTCCCAAAATTTCTTCGCTTTTACCTTTGTTGAGGTTTTGTTTGTTTGTTTGTTTAATTCAGGGGATGTCGTCCAGTTTTGTTTGCTGTAATCCTGTGGGCCTGTAAAACCCATTAGATTGTAAACAGTGATTTGGGACTCTAAACAAACTTGGACTTCAACTTAATTAACAGAGGGACTGCTTTGCTTGTGCATTTACATGTGTGTGTGTGACTAACTCACTAGCAAAACGAATCGATGCATACATGATTCAATACAACAC
>OMKZ01019327.1:0-10977 GCA_900302535.1 Neoniphon sammara
TGGTAGTTTGGTAAATCAGTGCATTTTTATATTAACACCTCCATTAACAGTTTAAGCCTTCAACTGATTTATTCAAAACAACTTAGCCTGAGCGCAGCAGAATCACACAATCCTCAGCATCACAAGTGACCAAAAGTAAGGAGAGTAAGCATCAGAGGAGCCGAAAAACTCAGGAAGTATATTTCACATTCAAGTCACCCAGAGGAAATGTGACTATTAGCTGTAATGCTTCACCAGTGGAAGTGGAACTAGGATTGTGAATCAACTTTATATGTTCCTGCAGAAGCCACCGGTCACTCCAATTTCAACTTTGCAGATCCTGTTTAATAACTGAGTGAGTTCCTTATGAAATATTTCACTACCGATCAATTCCCATCAATCAGAAATATGCCGCTGTTACCATGGAAACAACGCCTGCTCCAAAGTTGCATGTGGTTTGCAGTCACATGAGAGTGAAGCAGTGTTAGTCAGCTAGTGAGCCTGTTTTTAAAGCCCCAGTCCATGATCACAGGTCTCTCCTGACTCCCCTTCCCAAAACCAGTTTACTGCCTCTAAGTTGAGTCTAATGGACTTTGTGGGCTTTGTGAGAGCATGTCAGGATAGGTAGTGGTTTATTATTATTTTCAGTATCACGACCAAACTCTACAGTGATCAATTTTTCATTTTACAAGGAAATGTATTGTAATTTCATGCAAAGTCGAAGTAACTACAGACGCTCTAGTTAGCCAAAAGTAACTGGCATGCACGGGCCGTCTGGGCAGCTTCCAAGGCTCCTCGGGTTGGCACACACACAACTCGCTCCTCAACCCCCCACCCCCCGGTTTGGAAAGCTGCACCCTCAAAGTACACACATTAAAAAACAGAGCTGGAGCGATGACTGGGGCGATGGGAGCGCTGCAGCAATCACGGATCGGGTCTTAGAGGGACGAGTAGAAGATTGTGCCCGGAGGCAAAAATCGCTGCATAGTGGTAGCCAATATCACATCATATTATTTAGTATCACTGTGGAAATTAAGGAAAAGCAATCAACGATGTCGCTTGCAGTGCTGAATGGGCCGAGTCAATCACTCCCTCTTAAAAACCTTGTGCGCACAGTTTTGTACTGTTCTTTTTTGTTGTCTTCCATTGTTTTGTTTTTCTTCTAAATCTATTGTTACAAGATCTCATCTTTTAGCTGTTCAGTTCACTTCAAAGCTTAAAACTCTTTATACTGAGATTCTCTTAAACGCCTGTGGAGAAAATGAATGAGAGATTTAACTCGGGAGAGAGGGGGCGGGCATGTTTCAGCTCTAGACTGCCCTGACAATAGATGTGAGAGAATATTCCTGTTACCTTGAATGCAAATGTAAGCTAGACAGCGCTGGAATCAGAGCCAAGAGACAGAAGAGTTGTGGAGAAAGGTGGAAAAGGTTTTGTGGTAAGATGTAGGGATAAAAGGGACAGAGATGCCCTAACATGTATGTAACAAAATGCATGCTTTATTTTACACTTCACAACATCATGCTTCCCTCCTTGTTCCAATCACACATCCCTTTGTGTTTTTTTCTCTGATTGACAAAACGTTTGCCCTGATCCTCCAAAGAGATGACAGCTGCAGCCATCCTGTTTTCCCTTTTAATATGGGTCATAATGTGCTCACAAAGACAAGACAGGAACCGGCTTTGTGCTGTGAGGACAAATACCTATCATCCACACTATGGACAGTGCGAACATCACAAGCACACAGCAGTGGACCATACTGTCGCGCGATTTTCTTTTCCTCTGGTGATAAAACCCCGCGGGAGGGTTTTCAAACTGTTTCCACAATTTACTTTCTGGCTTCAGAGAAACTCTAAATAAACTGTTTTCAAGAAGGTTTATATTTAGTCCGTTTCAGTCTGTATCACTATTCATATCATACAGCTGTCGTGCTATATTTATGAGATTAATGAATTTGCTTGACAGGTTAATGCAGGCCCATCAAGGAAATCAGATTAGAAGAGGGTAATATCTAACACTAAGTGACATGCAACAAGATCATTTGTGCTGATACACGCGAGGAGGCGGGGCTACGATGAAAATAACAGGAAATAAACACACTGGTGGTATACACACCCATCCCCACTTGCAGATTCTCATCCAAACCCTGTATTTTTAGATGAAGCAAACATCCACTTTGTATTTTTGTTAGTTATCTTGACCTTTGACACATCTGCCTGCCTCTGCTCTCATCAGAGTCAGGGACCGGTTGCATGTCCTGCATGTTTCTGTCTACAAGGAAATTTTCTGCTGGCTCTTATATGGAAAACATGACTCATCAGGAAACCAGAGCATGCTTCAATATTTTAAAAAAAAATACATTTACAATGAAACAGTACAGTAAAAATACACTCCTTTCCCTCAAGGTTTCCTCATTCTTGTGCTGTGAAAGGGGCAGTTCACTTCCTGCTACAGTACAAGGGGAGGACTTGCAAACAAACACACACACACACACACTCTCACTATTGTTTTGCATGTGTTTCTCAGTGGTATTGGTCCCTTACCGATGACAAGGATGACTTTGGGTCGCGGTCTGGATGGATCAAAGACCTCGTACTCCTCTATGAGCTCGGCGGTCTCCGACAGGTCCGAGTCACTCTCGATGGAAAACTGGCTGATGGGGGGAAGGCGGTCATATCGTCTGTAGGGAAAATTGGGACTGTCGGGCAATACTGCAACACATACACACACACACACACACACACACACACACACACAAAGGCATAAATTAGAGCCAAAATTTCTCTTTTGTCTAAGGTATCGAGTTCCGTTGCAAAATGATACAGAATCATTTTAGGGGAACAAGGAATCATAATTTGAAATTCATAATATCATAAAGACTCTCGTCTTTTGTCTTTTGCCTGTTATCATTTTATCGACTAAATAGCCCCATAATGTGCTCCAATTCTGTGCTATCAGTCGTTTAGAGGAGTAGGTGTGTTTCAAGTGGTGTCGATTCCATTTTGCAACAAAACTCTTCAATCGCACCGCTCTAACAATCATAACACATTAAACTGGAGATGGAAATGAGCAGTGCCCTGAATTTAAAAAAAAAAAAAAAGACATGAAACCACTCCATTCAGATTGTTCATATTTCCTGGCTAATCATGTCTCTGGTGAAGTTTTGCACTGCTTTAATCCTGATAACACATTTATCAGGGAGCAGAACTGCTATACTGTACCAACAATGTATGAGCAATGTGCTCTCTCTACGCTCTTCTATTAATTAAACTGCTTTCCATGCAGATGATAGTACTGATTATGCTGTATTAGCAGTATAATATAGTGCATTTACTGGAGACAGAAACAGATATTTTGAGGAATATGAAGAGAACAGAGCTGCTATTCTATGCCTGCAATTTATAAAAACAGAGTAAAGAGAAGAAAAATTGGTCCACAAGGTTGGAAAGTCAAGTCAAGTCAAGTCATGTCAAGTCAATGTATTTCTAGAACACATTCAAAAACAACAAATGTTTTTACCAAAATGCTTTGCAGATATTAAAATGATTACAATCAAACAAAAATACGGAAATGATCAAAAGAGAACACAGACGTAAATAAGAGGATATAATAAATTAATAAATCAATTAATTAAAATTAATAATCATAGAGTATCTTAATAAAATCATAACACAAACAGCACTCCACAAACAAATAAAGCACAACACATGTATCTTTTGCCTGTATCTCAAGGGTTAATTATGCCCTTGTGCCATTTCTAACACATTTGAGGGAAACAATTTAGGAAGTGAGAGCACACAGACAGGCAGCGTTCCCTCCCAGCTAACATGATCAAACATGGCAGATTTGAACTTCAGCTGTCAGCCAAGAGGAGAATTGCTGGGGAGAGAAATCTCTATCCCTGATTAGGCTGCAGCTGCCGGTAGCTAAATACTGCAGCCGGCAAAGTTTGCACAGACATCCTCACCACGGCGTTAAGTCAAGCAGGATGAAATCTTTACTTTTACAAACAGAAACATACCATCCGCCTTCAAACTTCTTAATACTGATCTGTGGTAATGGAAAGAGTGTCTGCTCTAAATATTGCCTCTTCAAGTCTGATCAGCTGTGTGACAGGAGTGTAATGTGATTTTAAGCTTAAAAAAGACTTGTGAACAAGTAAAAACATTCTATTCTATTCTACTCACACTTGGACATAAATCTGAAATGATCAGTGCGACATATACCGCTTAACTAATCCTCCTCTTACCCTGCAGTGACATTGTTGTGCTTCACATGCATTATCAAATAAATTAAACGTGCCAAATAAAAAAATGCAAATGATAAACTGCATTGCCATGTGCGAGGCGTGGTCAAGGGCAGCCTTTACTTTGCTTTGCAAATTCTACGTAACGTTGGAGAGGTGATTTGCATCCACGGTACTTTCCTGTTGGTCAGACCTGCCAAATCCTCTAAACCGAGGCTGGAGCTGATAACTAATGAATGGAGAGCCCTTTGTTACCCCTACAGCATGTCAGATAAATTATTAACCAAGCACACTTATCCACCTTTCACTGTACAGTGACGGACTACCAACAAACCCACAGGTCAGTAAAGGCAGCACAGGCGGGTTTTAGACCGTGATTACATCAGACTTTTTTTCTCAACACGCCTGGCTCTTATTTCCAGGTATTTTCATGGTTTGGCAGCAGCAGATGTGCATCTCCTCCAGTCGACAGTATGTACCTGCTGGTTTGATCGTGGTGTGTTTTGGGGCCTGGGGGTCCAAAGGTAAAACATGTCTCAACTTTATGTCAAGGAAAAATGGCCCCCGAAATGGATGCAGACAAGACGATAAAGCTCTTGACGTTTCTGAATGGGCTAACTCTCTCTTGTCCAGTTTAATTTTCAACAACATTACCCCCTTTGTTCCTTCAGGTTAGCTACAGTAGATAACTAATTACATAGCTTGCAAGCTTTCAAACTTTGTGTTGCATAGCAACAAGAATGATGTAACACTCCTCGCACCCTTTGAGCTCTTGGTCTCTGTTATTAGCGAACCTCACAGCTGCGCTTTGCATTTGAGCAGGACAAAAAGCCTCCTATCTGATCACAGCTTAGAAGTCTTAACCTACTGCTACTTCTTAGAGCAGAACAACAGCAGGGATCTCTGAGGGTAAAACACAATCAGAGGGAAGAGGGACGAAAACATTTTTCCTGGCATCACTCCACATTTGAATTTTTGTCTGAATGAGTGTTTTATTGTTTCCAGCTTTGTGCAGCTGATGTTTGTTTACAATGTCCTTTTTACTGTATATAAAGATATATACAGATATATTACATACAGTCTATTGTCTTTTATCATGTTATATTTCTCTGCAACAGTTTGTGTACTATTTCATTTATTTTATCTGTTTATTGTACCATTTATCATGCAGTTTCTCTGTAAACTGTTTTCAAAAAATGCTATCTATAAATAACGTTTATTATTACATATTTATTATCACTACAGTATCAGTACCCTGCAGATACTGAGCAGGTTTGGCCCTGAATGTAGGAGAGGCAGATGCAGATGTAATGCTGCCAGGATCCTTTGAAAATGCGCAACTGTGAAACATATTGAGGTTCCTTCCCAGTCATTAGCTTCCTGCGTGCCCACACTGAGATGAACTGTGCACAAATCATGATGGAAAAAAAAACAATCATAGTGCCAGGAAAGGTAAGGCATGGTCGAAAACCAGACACATTTCACGCTCCCATGCAGCTCTCTCACTGCTCACCGTTTCTGAAGAGGGACCTGCGTGATTGGCCCCCATTGAGGGGCGGCAGGGACTTCTTCTCCTGGCCCACAAAGGTATCCCACCGCACCTTTTCTGTCCCTCCGAGCTCCCTCACTTTCTTCAGGCAGCCTTCCAAGTAGTCAATGGGGTCATCAGGCCGGTAGTACATCAAACCTGTCAGCAGGCTCTGGAGACAGGAATGGAGTAGGGCATGAGGTATACACAGAGAGAGAGACGGAGGAAGGTTTTTTGTCACGGCATCACTACGTCTTTGTTATGATGTGCTGCTCTGTGGCGGCGATGAACGCCCTGCCATAATGAGCTGAGGTTTGGAAGTGCGCCTCCGGTGTCCTTGGCTTGGCCAGGCTCCACCAGGGAAGAGAAACATCTCATTTAGTCAGAGGCCCATGTAAATAGAGTCAGTCCGGCACATAAATACAGAACCCCGCCGGCCTGTTTTGTAGAAAAGGAAAACCCAGTGGCTTTGATAAATGTGAGAACTCGCTGCATGCCAAAAGAGAAGTCAAGTGTGTGTTTGTATGACATTTGTCCCTTGACCCCTAATGTTTTTAAACAATGCCCTCTTCTGGGACTTCAGACATTTTTCCAACTTCATATCAGCAACCACACCTACAGCCCACGAGCCAAATAATACACTGCCTTTCATAACCATATACATTCCAATATGGTAATTTAATTGACTGATAATGAATTAGTCTATTTTTATTAGAGGGGCAACTACAGGCACTCCAATTACACTGCCGTTATGATGATGCTGTCGCTCCATTTCTCAGTGTAATTTGAACTGGCTGTAAACTAATAAGCAAACAGTGATTGCTTGCATACATTGATTGCACTGCACTTGGGACACCGTCTAATTAAGTGTATGGGCCCATTCAACATTCACACACCCTGAGGAAAAATGACTAGAACATTGCTGGGAGAAGTTCTAGAGCGTCTATGGTACTCTATAATGATCTTGTCATACCTTACTACATCCTATGGTATCATTATAATAATCTTATAATACTCCTATAGGGACTTCTGGTGTGTATGTTTAGTGTAATATTCCTGAACTCTTTGTATAGGAACTAATAGTCACTAATATTAGACCAATATTCAGTAGTTAATAATAATTATGGCTTGCCTTATAGAGTGAAATACTCATTTTTCATGATAAAAGAATGTATTGTGGATCTTTCTTCTCTTGTCAATCATCTCAGAAGAAACACATTGTTCTATAATGTCAGTGTAGAAGAATACAGGGGGTGGAGGGCGCATGGGTTTGACTAGGCTATTTGTTTTTACACCCACATCATGACCTAGTTTATATGTTAGTCTGCTATTAAACATTTAGCACCGCAATAAACAGTTGGTCAAATTGCTAATCTGTGTCATATTTTCTTTCATCAAAGTAGGATCAAAACGGCGCCTATAGCGCTCACACCCCACTGTCATCCGTAACAAGCGCATTAAACACTAGAGACAAGTCTTTACCAACGACTCTGTAATGCATTTTACACTGATGACTGCAATAAATCTTTCCGCCAAATCACACAGTAGCCTCTGCCCATCGGTGCTTTTCCCACAAAAGCGCACGCCGCCTCACCTCAAACAGTTGAGGTATCTCCCGTCTTGCGAGATACTCCTTGGCATCGTTGGTATTCATCTCCTCCGATCTCTTCTGAAATCACAACTTGTCCGGAGTGTCTTCCTCGGCAAAAGCAGCGTCAATACTGTGCTGTAGTTCGTCTTTGGTAACAACCGAGCGCCACAAAAATCCCCGATGTGCTGATCAGCCCTCAGCGCATTTTCTCTCGTCTGGACTTTACGGTTGGATTCCTGCAGGCAATGCCACCGCGCCACCCTGCTCGGTGATGTGCGGCTCGTCCTGTCCTCCCTCCTACAGCCCGCTGCCTCCAACACGAACCATGTGTGCGTCACGGCGAGGTTGCGCGCTGTGCCAAAAGACGCGCCGCTTGACTTGTGTCAGCTTGGCGTTTTTCACGTGCTCAGACTCAAACCTGGAAACTTGACGACAGCAGGGAGACCTAGTCTGGGGATTTTGAATTGGTAATGCATACATAGTCATCAGTGGTGGAGTGATAAATAAAATCGTGAAAAATTAACGTTCAGTGATCAACATAAGACAATCACCGAATTTAAAAAAAAGAAAAAAAGAAAAAAGAAACTGCGTTTGTAGAAAGTAATTCTGATTTTCTACATATCCACTCCCGGAAAACAAGGTGCCCTATTTAGCCTACCTGTAGGCTACTTCATGTTATGACAGTTTAATCTTAATCATTTTGATTCTACTAAAAGTGATGTATACTAAAGTAAATGTATGTATGAGTTTATGTAAGTTTTCTGACTCCCAATAAAGGAAACTGATTAAACCGATTTCACTTCATGGACAAAGGAAGCCATGAGCATGATGTCTGACTGTATCTTATAATTAATCCTTACAAATTCTAATTTATATTGGACCTCCTGTATGTTAATTTTAAACAATGAAACATGTCATTCGTTGCAGCAAAACTAATAAGGTGCAGCTGTTTGGCTGCTGGTTATGGTTGTTCTCCATGAAGTCCTAGTGGTTTGGGATATTTAAACATCGCAACAAAAGTTTACTTTAACTGCACAGATAATAAAGTCAAAGCTTGGTTAGGAAATCCAGGATTAGCGTGTCCATCTAAGAGCCAATTGTATTTATATGTTCCACTTATCCTATAGGCCACTAATCCCCTTGACGACTGGATGCGCTGCCTATGTGTGCTTCTTGTAGGCTATCACAGAGCAACGTTAGATAGTGTCACAGTGTCACAGCATCACGATCATCATTTCATCTGGCAGAATAACATTGATTCATGACCAGTAGTCACTCAACGCACTCACTGCTGACAGCAAAATAGCTGCAGTGTAGATGCTAATTTATGGATTGGAAATGGAATGATGATTAGGTTTACGCAACTGGGAACTGCTTTGACCGAGCCTTTTGCATTGCACTTTCATTTCCTAATGTGATAGGTTTTGAGAGCAGCGTTGCTATGTTGTGCACTGTGATGGCAAAGTGACTGATGTCCAAAGTCACAGAGCAGTGAAAGCAGGAGGCGCAGGAGGATTAAACGGCTGGCAGACCTATAGGCAAATGCGTTCTATTTAAAGGCACCCTGTGGTGTGACAAAAGTGATTTTGATGGTGTGTTTCCAGCTGTACCACAGTCCTTCAACTGCTGCGCTGTCACGCTACATTAGAATTGCATGAAGGGATCCTATCAAAACTTACATCACTATGCCTTTCATTTTTCATAGCTTCACCTCGCTACTCAGATGTCCACAGGGCTTCCCAAGACTTAAAGTTCAACAGGAACATGACGTGTGTGACATCTACTTCCTGTCCCCATATTAAAGAATGATATCCATGTCACTTGGTATTACAAATGCCCTGACCAATTAGTGGGAAGGCAAAGTTGTCATAGTTTGAAGACAATTTGTCATGTCATTATTATCACTCTGGTTTTTCTCTCTGTCTCCTGGACCAGCCACATCTGGCCACTGGAGTACACAAAGGTACTAAATTATTATTGGAATAGAGAGACACTGAACCTGTATCTAACTCCTCAAAATTAGTTTCAACACATGACACATAAGTGTCCTCAAAGAAATTACAGCACCCTGAAATGTCAATAGTAAATGCCAAAAGACTTCACTGGTAACCACAGGGCATAAATTCACTTAAATTACATTTGTCATTCCAATCATCTTGGACAAGTCAAGTTTAGTGAAAAATGTTAAAAAGATGTCCCTTATAGCATTATGTATACTCTTGGTTCTATGGATTCTAGTGGTGGAGGAGGTTTGTTTATGTCCATTAATTGTTTATGCTGGCATAGTTCATTGGAATATTTAGCATACTGTAATATTTTTTTTTTATAAGTTTTAGAGTAGATTTGGTCTTTAAGGTCAATTATCTGCGATTTGTTACTCTTTCAAATCCCTGTACAAGCTGGGAATATCTAGGCAGAGGTCATGAACAAATGCTGCTTTCATAGTTGAAATGCAATTACACCAGGCATGATTTGATGCTTTTGAAAATAGCATCAACACTAAAGCAAAACAGCCCACATTTTCCATGCATCAGCAAGGGTCAGCGTGTTCATATGACAAACTGCTCGAAAAGATGCTATAATCCTGTAGAAATCTCTTGTTGCTGTTCCTGAAATATGTTGTTGTTTTATATAACTCATAACTTATTTAATGTGTCACCCTTTTCACCATAACCACGTCATAGTGCGCCAGGCCAATGCACTGCTGAACACTCGCAGGCCTGCTCTGCAGCTGGGACCAAACTGCGTGCCATGCTGCCTCAATGCATATAGTAATAAAATGCTGAATTTACGTATATGCAAAGTGACATATATACAGTATAATGTCTTCTTGCATCGCATGTGAGGTCCTGTTGTTCTTGTACCATAGCCTATATCAGACCGTGCTGTTGTGCACGCTAACAATATCTCTCCAAAGTGAGAGAAGACAAATCCACACACATTTATTGTAATGCTGATTGTAGCTGTATCTGTTAATGTAAAGCCCATTCATGCATGTAGCATCATTCCAAACAGACATAGGCCTATCTGTTGACCTGATATGCCTATAATTCATTAATCTGTATCAGCAATGATCTACTGAGATGTAATGTCTTTGTAAATGTTCCTGAACATGTTTATGTTTTAAAAATAAAAGTTAGGTTAATAGAAAATACGATATATTGTTTTTGTTTTCAATGCGGGTATATAAGCATCCATGTAAATCCTCTACCACGACTTTTTACAGTGACATACTTAAAAGAGCTTTTATTTTGAACTGTGTTTACCAGGAAGTACTCAGTCGTTAGGGGGTGTGGTTTCCGGTTTTCCTTACTTCCTTGGTCTGCACGGCGAGCGGGCTGCACAATGAAAACACTCACTATATTGAGCTTGATTTCTATCTACGTACTAGTAGAAAGCAACAGAATCGAAGTGAGTGCAGATTATTATCGTACACGTGAATATCCGGCCAGTCTTTGTGTGATATCTTGTATTTTTCCTGCATTATCGCTCTCATGTTAGCCGCTTGTTCCGTTAGGCTAGCTAACATCTGTTTTGATTTCCTTGGTGATGCTGAGCTACAGTAGATTTATCACAAATGAACGCATGAAAGCAGTTGAAGCACATAATTTTATTACTCTTGTATCACCTCTT
>OMKZ01019327.1:10997-21407 GCA_900302535.1 Neoniphon sammara
TCAGAATAAAGCTGGGCAGTTCTTCGGTAGTGGGCATACCAACAATTGGGCAGTGCTGGTGAGTTCTCAGTGACAAGAAATCCTGCATGGACTTTTACTCCGCCCTTTCAGTCACAATGGAAAGGCAGTTATAGAGATCAAAACATGAGAAACATTTAAATTAAGCACAGTTTACTGTTTGTAGGTAATTCACTGTCCTTTCCCTCTTGTGTCCTACGTTTGACAGGTGTGTACATCCAGGTTCTGGTTTAACTACCGTCATGTAGCTAATACTCTGTCCGTGTACAGAAGTGTGAAGAGACTGGGCATCCCAGACAGGTAATAATATAAATTAATTTATGCATTTCTTCACTTTTTATATCAACCTATCCCAGTATGCATTGTCCTGGAAACTCATTGGACCGGTTGCTAGTCCATCACAGATCTAACTCAAATATTACTGTCCTCAGTATGTCCTGTCAGTTTTAGATCTTGAGTTCTGACAGTAACGGAGGGATACAGATTGATATGTTTAATGTGTGTAGAGTGATAATGAATGGTCTGCTCTCTAGGAAGCCGAAATCAGTCTTTCTCAAATATCAGATACTAGCTAGTCACTTCAGATATGGCAGTGATTCCTCTGTCTGTAAAACCTGAAATAAAATAGTAAATTCAAAACACGTCTTATTTATTCATTTAATCTTTCAAAAGGATTTGAATTTGAATTGAACAGGTGCAGCGGATCATCGTGGCTTTAGCAGCTGCTAATCCTAAAAGAATATTAGTTTGCACTTAAATTGAGAGTTTCAGTGTCCCGTGATGATATAAAAGCTGCCTCAGAGACTTTTACACCCTGATGATAATACAGTTCTAGGGGAGTCACTTAATATTTGGAATTGTTTGGCATGAAAATGGAAAATTTCAGTGATATTGTGTGCATACCAACTGAATCCTACTAATATCAACTTGCACTGTCCTTATACTTAATGTGAGATCCTGTTGTCGTAATGCGACATTACGCTGTGCTATGTTACAGTGTATGTTGCTGATGGGTTTCTGCACTGATGCTGCCATGACAAATTAGATTTATTGTAGTTGGCAGATTAAGTGTTTCTGATGATGATTTGATGATATATTATAAAGTAGGTTCATTTTATTAGCCTTAAGAACAGCCATGGTAGACAAAACTTTCTAACATTGCACTGCTCTTCTCTAACCCTAACCCTAACCCCCAACTCTTATTGTCTATTTAACTACTTAAAGTAGTTGTGTTTGCATGTATTATATAATACTGCATAACGTTGAATCTCCAATGTTCTTTTCTGCGTTCACAGCCACATAGTTTTGATGCTGGCGGATGACATGGCCTGTAACCACAGAAACCCCAAGCCTGCCACAGTGTTCAGCCACAAGAACATGGAGCTGAATGTGTATGGTGACGATGTGGAGGTGGACTACCGTGGATACGAGGTGGGCTCACATTGTCAGGCACTCACAGTGTGCATTTAAACGTTTAAATGCACACTGTAAAAAATGCTGTTTAATCCTGTATTCAGTATTAAAATCTTGCCTTCTGCTCATTTTCACTACACTACTAATTTCGTAAAGTTTTTACAAAGCTATATCACTCTTTTTTTTTTCACTTTTTAAAGAGAAATAAGATTTTGAGCCTCTGTTCCAGATTAGATTACTTAATAAGATGGATATTTTTTCAGTGCAGGTGTCTGAGGTGTAGCAGAGGATGAATTGCAGTTTCTGTCCTCTAACACAGATTGTCCTGTGTTTACTGTATCTATTTAACAGGAAATGACTTGATATCATATGTATCTCAAAATAGAGGAGCATCCAAGTGCTTTGTTTGTTATGGGCTAAGGTACAGCCCTGCTGCCTTATCCACTCTCTATCACAGTTTGTTTTTGATTATTTACTCTGCTTTATTTAAATAAAAATTCACACAGGAGTGTAAATCCATGTTTTCTGTTGTGATGTAATGATGTGCAAGAAAAGCTAATAAAGACGAAGAGGGGGAAAACAGAGAAGCCAATTAAACAAGGAGTAATTTATTCTGACAGTTTAATTAAAAGATAACTAGAGCAGGACAAAAGGTCTTTTCTGTCACAACGCTGTTGTTGGACTAAAATGAAATGTTTTCAAATATCTGTCAGTCTTTGATACATTTAAAATTATCTTGACTGCTGAAATCATGTTTGTTTTAAAATATTAACCTCCATTGTCAACCTGCTTGCTGTTTAAATAAATAAAAATCTTCTTGTTGAATTAGAAGTGACAGCCCAGTCCATGCCGGTTGTGAGATGAGTGTGTCTGTGTTTCAGGTGACAGTGGAGAACTTCCTGCGTGTTTTGACCGGCAGGCTTCCGCCCAGCACTCCGCGCTCCAAACGCCTCCTCTCTGATGACCGCAGCAACATCCTCATATACCTGACTGGTATTTGAAAAATCCACCCTGAGATACTCTCCCACTGTTATATATCACCAGTCTGTGATGCTCTTTGCATTACAGGACTTATGCTCAGATCCAGTGTTGTAATTTACTTTTTTGGTTCGCCTTTTTTCCCTCAACATGCCTCATCTACTTCTCTTTAAATAAGTGATTTCCTACATTTCCCAGATTGACTTTCCACAACCTAAAAAGAATAAGTGTAAACTTGTGTATTCAGCTGTGGTTTATACACGTGGGTAGAGAGATCAATAGCATAGTAAGAGCAAGAGAGTGTGAGTTTTTCCAGTTGAGAAAAAAGTGAGATCAGCACCCCTTAAGGCAGGTTTGTATTTCTGTTTCAAACGGTCCACAGCGGTGAAAGTATTTATAGTTCTGTATTGGCACGTCTGTGCAAAAGGCCACTGAACCACTAGACAGCAGAGTCAAGTTTTAATCAATGGCATGCTAATGAAGCACAAAACCAGAAAGTAATTGTGTTTTCATAGCCTGCTCTGAAACAGAGAGTCGACTCTCAGACACACTGGTGGCGTCTAAACCAATGTCTTGGGATATTTCTCACCAAGAATTAATTGACATATGGCGGGCTGTATAATTTATGCATGGTGTGCTGTAAAAATGAACATATTTGCAGATGTCCTCAGCTCATCTCTCTTTGTCTGGCTCCATATTGTCTTTACTGTCAGTGGAAAACAACCACAAAATGCAAGCACAAAACGGCCCGGCAGACCAGTCACACAGTTCTTACGGTCTTGTATTGCTGGCCATTACAGTTTTTGAGAGTTGCACATTCGCTATATTGGCCGCCTATGTGAGCTACACAGGAGCCACAGACAGTGACGGTATAGCTATGGAGGCATTTTGACACTGAAGTATAAATTGACCTTTACTCAGAATATAGCATGTTGCAGCTGCATTACATTCTGGTCTATTGAGGCTGCCATCAGTGGAGAAATTGATATCTGTGCCTCTTCTATGATGGATTTCTCCCATATGGTTCTTGAATGTCAGTCCGTAGTTGTCAGTCTTGAAAGAAGCCCTGGCTCTGTCCTACTGAGAGGGTGAAACTAAACCTGACATATTCCATTGTTCTTTTGGATAGCTGTAAATATTTTATATCAATATCCATGGTAGCTGCACTAAAACATCTCAATACGACACCACATTGTCAGTGTTTAGCTAACTATTTATAGGATTGAGAAAAATACTGCACGAAACAACAAAGTGGGTCCAGAATGAGTTCAGGGTACATCTCCAATACCTGATTGTCAACAGTGTTAAAGTGTTTTACCTTGGTTTTATTCTTTCAGTGTCCTCCTGACTTTGAAGATTTCCTGCTTTCTATAATCCAAAAAGCTGAAAAAATAATGCCATACTGCATAATGACTTTGGACATAAGAGCCTAAATCTGGGAACTTCTCTCACATTGCAGCTGACATCATTTTCTCATTATTTTTAATGGGAAGAAAGTGCTGTTGCGTGTTTCCGTGAGAGCTGAGTGCCAGAAGTTGAATATATTTCAAATTTAGCAAACAAGCACTACGCCTGAAACCATGACTCCGGCGAGCCCTGCCCAGCAGCATTTGTTTAGCGCTGATAGCTAAAGAGAGGAGCCTGGGGGACACGGGGTTGAATATTTCCTCTGTCTACTTAAGCCTGTACCATCAAAGTTTTTATGTCCCTCCAGGAGCTAAAAAAGCATAAACACATAAATCTGTTTTTTTTTTGTATGTGTGTTTGTTTAATTTATGTACAGGCCATGGGGGGAACGGCTTTCTGAAGTTCCAGGACTCTGAGGAGATTAGTAACGTGGAACTGGCCGACGCTTTTGAGCAGATGTGGCAGAAAAGACGGTAAATAATAATAGAACTTAGGGGTGCAAATTAAGACCAAGTATTGTGTTGTTTCTCCCTCTGCTTGTTCATTTGGTCTTAGTTTTCACTGAGGGGCAATTAGCTGTGCAGCATATCATTATTCATAATGACATAAAAGCAACAGTCTGTGGACATGAGCAAAGTACTACAATTTGCTTTGGAGGAGCACATCTATAAGAGTGTAATGTGTGCATGTTGCTTAAAGGAATCAAAGTATGTAGTGTTTAGCCCGTCCAAAAACCCAGGAGCTCTGCATGAGGGAAATACAGCACGCACCCACCAGGCAGAACGGTACCATCATAATTAAATACATGAAGGTTGCACACTTCTCTCCATATAAAGTAGGTTATTTGTTCAAGGTTACACCACCAATATGTTTCGACAAGTTGCCATGACATCCTGATGAGGGCAAACTGCTGAAACACATTGGTGGTATAACCTTAAACAAAATACCCTACTTTATATGGAGAGAAGCTTGTAGCCTTCATGTATTTAATTATCATAATCATCTGTGGATTGATGGTTTGCACCTTATATTGGGTGTGCACCCTGATCTTTGGTGAAGCATGGTCGCATCAACCAATTGGAAACTTCAGCTTTAACTTTACTGTTATCCTGAAGGAAATTTGGTGTGCAGCAGGCGTTAAAGCACATTAGGTCACATTACAGCATCAACAGCAGCAAACATCAGAGGCAGTGCAACACCGGGGGCACAAAAGCAATGTAAAATACTTGATGTATAAATAAAATAAAGTAATGTTCAACTATCAGGACAACTTAAATTAGCACAGCTTGTTAACAGAGTTACTGTTTGCGCTGTTTAAGCTGTGATGAATTTCATTTCTTTCCCATGACCCCTGACCTGATTAAAATAATGTAACGTTTCATATACTGTTGTAATGACCCGGGATTTACTGCATACCTGTGTTAACACACCCTCTGTAGGAGAGAGAGAGGCTGCTTCTGATAAATCGAGCTTGACGTAGCCTCTGTATTTAATGGACTGTTTATGAATGGGATCGTGTCAACTTCCCAAGGTGCGGCGGTGTTTAATTCATGAATAGCAGCAGGCCAAACAAACTAGAATAGCTTTCTGCTTGCAGCGGCCCTATTGTCCTTCAGACCCAGAGCGTGTCTGGGTTGCAGTCGGGGCCCCGGGCCGCTAGATAAAAGCTCGCCAGCCTTGACGTTGATGCGATAATTGCAGGCTTGAACGGACAAATTATGGCTGCCTTGGAGACTTTGCCACCTCCCCTCATTAAGGACGTTTTAAGTCCTCTTCGACTCAGTGAACTGGACACGAGAGTCTTCTGATGTTTGGCTAAATGGGGGTGGAAGTCGCAGCGAACGCTCCCTTTGGTAAAGAAAGGGAGGGAGGGAGGAAATGTGTGCGTGGGTGTTGGAGGGAACTGAATGGAGCAGTTGGTTTTTCTTGGTCACCATAGCAACTGCAGTGTGAAGGATGAGTAGAGGCCTCTGTGTTATACTGTATCTCAATGAAACAAATGGATCTGTGTTATGTCAGTGGATGATCTCAACCATCTTGTTTGAGAATGTATCTGGTCCTCCGTGTGTGTGTGCGTGTGTGCGTGCGTGTGCATGTGCGTGCGTTCACCCAGGTACAACGAGCTGCTGTTCATCATCGACACGTGTCAGGGTGCCTCCATGTACGAGAGGTTCTACTCTCCGAACCTCATGGCCCTGGCCAGCAGTCAGGTTGGCGAGGACTCCCTGTCGGTGAGTTTCCTGGCCTCACACACACTTACTTCAAATCATAGAAATCTCTTAGGTGTGATGATGTGCAGTCTTTTTAAGTCACTTTGAAACTTAAGACTAAAGCTTTAGTGCTCTTACAGTTAAAGGAATGTGTAGTTTAAAAAAAACCATTCATGTCAGTGTTAGATAAACTGAACCAATTTACCAGACACATTGTTGTGTGGAAATCAGGCTGCCAAAAAAACCAAAACAAAATATACATGTAAGTTCATGTGGTTACAGCAATGACAGAATGCAAGACTTTAACTTCCACAAATCTTCATGTTCGTCAGGCTCTGCTCTGATTGGATGTGTCTGCTTTCCAGTCCAAACACCTGCTAGAGTGGAAACGTAACGTTAGCTTCTACTTTCTGTGAAAATCATAGGCATAATTAGCACAATAGAAAATTTAAAAAAAAGTCAAAAAGAAGAATACAGCCGATAGAAACTGACTGAGAACTAACTTTGGTGGCCCTGATTTTGGTGAAGAAAAAAGACAAAATGTTGTAATTACTACTGATGGTTCATTTAATCACATTGTGAAATCATTGTGTTTAAAAACAAAGATTTTAAAAATAATTCACAAAGCATGCTCATGCTGTTCTGTGAATTTTATTTTCATATTGTGTGGGGAGAAAAAATAGTGTGTGGGAATTTTTTTCATCCACTAGACAGAGTTCAACAAAAAGTTTCAGACATTCTCAGTCGAAACTACACTGAAGTTTTGTAGAAGCACCAAACACACAGAGAATTAACTTCTGTATTTTCATCTCAGCCTTCACGCCCAAACCACTGAAGTTGAGGAGGCCGTGTTTTCACAGCTCCACAAAAGCTACATAAAATGTCCACTGAATCTCTCCAAACACAAGTTGAAGTGTTTTATAGCCAAGTGCCATTGTGGGTCCAAAAGGCCGATATTTACCTCATTATAATTTACTATATTTTATTTACCAGCATTACTTTGGTCAAATGCACACCCAACGGTACCAAACACAGTCTGCCAAAACATGAAAATGTATGAGATAATGAGAGAAATATTGGTCTTTTGGACCCACAAGACAATTGTTTGACTACAAAGCACTCAGATTTTGCTGCACAAGCTCTTTGGAGAAATTCACTGGACGGTTAATGTGTTTTTTTATTACAGCTATAAAAAGATGGCCTCATTAACTTCAAGAAAACTGAGATGGGACAACTGGGGCTAACTCGTACAGAGTTTTGACTGAAATGAGGTTGAGTAGATAATGACTGAATTTTCATTTGGGGCTGAAATATCATCTTTTCACAGCTGCAAGAAGAAGCATAAAATGTCTGTCAGATTTCTCCAAACAATTTGTGCAAAATAATCCAAGTGTTTCATAGCTAAATTACTGTACTGTGGGTGTAAAAGTCCAATATTTACCTTATTATGTCCTATATTTTCTTCATTTTCCTCTCTGACAATACTGTGGTCACTGTGCCCATGACAGCCTTCCACCAGAACACAGAAATATAGAGAGAAAACAGCAAATAATGAAGGAAATGCAACACAATACATTCATTTGACTGTTCTCTTAATTATTTCTTTGATGTTTTGTTGTATGAATTGTGACTCTCGGCCAGCCTGTGCCATATTTTCCCATATTAGTCTTTCAAATAAGGACCACAGTGGAAATAAATTTTGAAAACTTTGTTTTATCCTCAATCATTTTAATTAATGCACGACTGTTGGCTGTGCATTGCTTTTGAATTATCAAACAAACAAGCAAACACTCGGGTTATGCTGCACAAATTGTTTGGAGAAATTGAATGGACATTTAATCTGTCCTCTTTTTTTGGTTAGAGCTATAAAAAGATAGCTGCATTAACGAGTTTTGACTGAGATGGGAAGAGCAGATGGTGACTCAAATTTCATTTTGGGGTGCAATATTCCTTTAAAAAACCAGCCTGATCTGTCTGTTTTTTCAGCTGATGCAAGGTCTTTACACTCCCAAAGATCTAAATTGACTAAAAATCTAAATGCATCTGTGGTTATAGATCTGAGAGATTCTGTAGTTAGACTTTGAGTCACGTCATAAACTTCACTTAAAGTTTTCAAAGTTTGTCACGGGTGTCCACTGGTCTCCACATGACTGACAGTTCAGCGGGGACAGTACATTTTTCTGACGTCTGTTTCATGTCACCGCGTTACAGACCGACACCCGCGTCACTTGTCATTACACAAACTCTCTAACCAATTACTGCCAGGGCAAAAGAGACATAATTTGAAGACAGGTTGTCAAAATACTCGTCACTTGATGTCATCGCATACCAGTTTGTTGTTCAGCGTTGGTATCGGCAAGAAAATGGCCGCCGTGTCTAGAAAACATGCCAAATTTAAAATCACAGTATAGTTTAGCAAGTTTGTCCTGCGCCCTGTGTCACCCTGCAGCCACTAAATACAAGCCTCATTTCCCCAATACAGCAAAAACAGATGCAGTTATAATGTTTGCCGTTAATGTTTTTATTTTATTGCCGACCTTTGATCAGTCTCTGTCTATTCATTAGTTTGTTTCTTTGTTTATTTATTTGTCTATCCATCAGCCACAGTCTGTCAGACACTGCTAATTGGATTTTAATGAAACTGGAGTTAATGAGGCTTGTCTCCATTGTGCTCCACAATATCATCTGGCTTTTTAAAAACTGCAGTCATTGGAACATGGGGGGCGCTGCAGTCACACGTCAAAACAAAGTGACGTTATTTGTTGCTGATTGTCCCAAAGGAGAACTGGATCATTTGTGGAGGACAATGTGTTTGCTGTTGCCTTGTTATATTTATCCACATGAGATTACTTTTTGTATGGCAGCATCCATAAGAACAGAGAAGGACAGTGAGCCAACATTAAAAATAGCACTTAAGCACGCCATATACATGTAATTGCAGAGGAAATGCTGGTCAAAACAAGGGATGCCATCATACCAGAAGTTCGGCCGCTCATACCAATACCAGTGAAATTCCATGATTCTCAATACCTCATTTACTTAAAATGGTGACAGTGCAATGGTGTGATTATGTGCTGTCATTTTGATTTACAGTCCTGTCAGCATGACTGCGACTTTAAGTGTTTCAGTATTTAATCATACAGACTAACACTACATTAGAATAATAGCACTTGTTACAGAATGAGGGACCAAGTTGCATCAATACCACCGATACTAAAAACACTTGTATTTGTATTGTTTTCAACATTTTGGTATTGACTTGCTGCTTAAATATTGATTCTTGTGACATCCTCTACTTAAAACTGAGTAATCATATATTTTCCTGTGTTCATTATCAGCACCAGCCTGATCTGGCCATAGGAGTCCACCTGATGGACCGATACACCTTCTACCTGCTGGAGTTCCTGGAAGACATCCACCCTGCCAGCACAGCCAACATGAACGACCTGGTGAGTGTGTGTGAGTGTGTTTCTGCACACATCTCTATGTGCATGACTTCTAAACAGGTGTAGAGTGTACATGTGTGCACTACACACATTGAAATGTCAGGACTGAATACACACAAATAAATGTATGCATGTGTGTGAACTCTGGCCAGATGCAAAGTGCATTGTGTGTGTGTGTGTGTGTGTGTGTGTGTGGGTGGGTGGCTGGGTGAGCATTCATGCAGCTGCATATAGATGTCTATTCTACATACACACAAATGGGTGTATATGAGTGTATATTTGTGTTTACTATATGCAAGTCTGAATAAGTCTCGCTATATTTTATCTTTTATTGTTATAGCTTTCACTTAGACTAGATTCTGCCCTTTTTATATTTTATTTATTTGTGAGTATGCACAGCCGGGTGGGTTGATGTGGGGGTGACATAAAAGTTGTATAGGGACAGGTTTTTCCTCTCTCTGACATAAAAAAGGGCTGCATATATCCCATGGGCATGTATACAAGATCCATTTCTTGCAGGATCTCATATATTTCTCAAGTTGAAGTTAAAATTCAGACTCTCTCTGACAAGTTACTGACAATTTCAGTCCAGACCTTGGTTTGGGGGCCTTATTCTGTCCTTTTTATTTGCTTCTGAGGAGCGAGAGAGTGAATACAACCAGTATTCATGTGGAGTACAATTTTTTTGTAGCTTAATGGACACAGGCTGCAGCGAAGTGACTCAGTTCCTTGTAAAAGGGTTTTGGGGCCTGAAGCACCTAAAATAGTGAGGCCGTATTTCTCTTTGCCTCCTTTCTCTGCTGTTATAAAGTTAGTGGTCCTAAAGGAGGCAGATGAAAGCAGAGGGGCTGTCTGCCTCGGTCACACAGCGTCCTCACAGGAACCCGGCACTTCAAACAGACTGGTTAATGCCGCGCTGAGGTTGTTGGCCTTTGACA